>JARDYJ010000004.1:68211825-68494325 GCA_029215755.1 Spea hammondii | reverse complement strand
TAAATAGTTTGTAAGTGAACTTACTATAAAGTTGTTACAACGTTTGTTCTGTGCGTTTGGGTTCTTTATATAGTTCGTATATGTGCAATGATGATTCATTTTTCTTGCACATATGATTATAAGACTGAATTATGCAAAAAAACTTTTTTTCAACTAATTTCCTTTTAAAGTTTGTTTAGATACTTTGGTTTCTGTAGTGAACTTTCTGTGAACATAATCCTTCTGGTTCTTCTCTTGCCAAAACATTTTTGGTTACGTTGCAGCAATGTTTTGGTCTACAAGCTTGGAGGAACATCGTTGTCTGTCACCATGATAGAAGTTAACAGTGGAATATATCGTGTTCTGGCTACAAAAACGTATGATGCTATTGGAGGCGTGTGTTTCACCGAAGCTTTAGCGCAGCACCTAGCATCCGAATTTCAGAGGTAAGCTGTTTTCAAATATTTTAATGATTGAGGGGAGTGCACTAGGAAGCGTTGTGGGAATGAATGAAAAAACTCATTGATTTTTGCTTCTTGAAAGATTACCTACCAACCCACATCTGACACTACAGTCAGTGAATGAGCCCTGAATGCTTGTTCACTGGTGGGTTGATGAAATAACTGGACCCTGGTTGAAACTTACATGTCTATAACTGGGTTTGGGCACCAACAACTGGGAATAGTGCTGTAAAAGCTCTTTAGTGTTTTGTTGTTTTTTTTTTGTTTTTTTTTTACAGAACCTATTGAACCATTTAAAGTGGATGACCAGGTCCACTGCAGATATACATTGTGTTAGCAAAATTGCCATCGCATGTGTGTCTATATATAAAGTTATACTTACCAAATAAATGCTGGGTCATTTCTCATATGGCTACTCAGGTATGGCACAGTACAGAGGATTGTGTCAGCCCACCCTTCAGCCATTTTTCCACTCGGTCATCCAGTACTTGACGGCATAAAGATAATAAGGGTATTTGTTAATGTTTAGCTAGCACAAATGAAAAGTCACACCTTTTGTCATGTTTCAATGATAAGAAAACAAAAGAATCCCAGCACAGGATTATATGTAATGGTGAGATACTCGCCTATTTATTGCATAGTGAGCAAGAACTGGAACTTTAGTGAAAGAAAGAAATGGGTTTACTACTTCAGATTATTATTTTTGTGTTTTCTACAAAACACAACACTTTATGTAGTTCTGAATTGCGCGTTTTTAAATGATCAACTTTTCTGGATACTTTTTCATGATGCAGACTTGTTTTAAAGGTGAGAAGAATCTGTTCATTGGTATACCAAAGGTCGAGTATGCCTGCTCAGTCCTGGGTATAAAGGAGGTTTGAAATAGCTGTAGGGCATTTATTGCTATTGTGCTTGCACTGTGCATCGGAACAGTTGTTTGTACATGGCCCTCAATCCTAAAGGAGGCGTCTGTATATGAGCACATTATGTCATGTGCGTAGGGGTCAAGAGAAGTAATTTCCGACATTAAGCAGGGCAGTGGTTTTCATTCACTTTACCAGCGTCTGTTCCTTCGTTTGCTAGGTCATACAAGCAGGATATTCGTGGAAATGCACGTGCCATGATGAAGCTAATGAACAGTGCTGATGCAGCGAAGCACTCCTTATCCACATTGGGAAGCGCCAACTGCTTTGTTGACTCTTTGTATGACGGCATGGACTTTGATTGCAATGTTTCTAGGTAAGCAGTTTGCCGCATACATAATTGTGTGAAATCTGTAACTTACTCTAGATATTTTATGCATGAGTATCGTTAAATGTAAATGATTCTTCTTTTTGTTGTTAGGGCGCGGTTTGAACTGATCTGCTCGTCACTATTTACTCAGTGTATTGACCCAATTAAACAGCTGTTGGACCAAGTTGGATTCAAGCCTACTGATGTCAATCAGGTAAAAATATAAAGTCTTTGGATATATTGATTTCCTCAGGCAGTTTATTAATGGCACACTTTTTATTAAAGATTACTGTTTTATTGCAGTACAATGGAGAATTAATTGGGAGATAACATTTTATGTTGTTGCCTACCTGTGATTTTTGTTTATGCTGTGTGCTACAGGTAGTGTTATGTGGCGGCTCTGCTCGGATCCCCAAGCTTCAGCAGATGATCAAAGATCTCTTCCCCGAGGTAGAGCTGCTGAACAGTATCCCACCAGATGAGGTCATTCCCATTGGGGCTGCCATAGAAGCCGGAATACTGCTTGGCAAGGATAACCTCTCCACTGACCTGGACACCATAACAATTGAGTGCTCTGCTACAGACATCTTTTTGAAGGTTTGTTATATGTGCTGTCAAGTGAGACCATGCAGCCAGGAGCTCCCCAATACGGTGTCCATATGATGACCATGGACATTCCTACATGATTGAAAACTGTGTTGGGAAATCCTCGTGCAAGGAAATTTAAATATAACTGGAATTGTTGTCTCTGCATTTGGTGTCATCTTATCTTCAGGTCTTCCGGAGGAAATCCCTCCAAGCAAGCAAAAAAAAACATGAATGTTGTACTAAAAATAGGACCGAGTTAGCCCTAAATAATGCAGTAGATTATTTTTTGGTTTTAAATAATCATTACTAGCACCAGCACAGTACTGCTGACAGATGAAGCTCAACAGGGTTGACTGTCTGAATTAACCTGTCATTGTTAAAATAACATCCTAGTGTTGTTTGACCTGCCATTAATGTCTCTTCACAGGAAGCAGATGACTCTGGAGCTGAGAAATTCACTGTTTTGTTGCCGTCTGGTACCCCTCTACCTGCACGTAGACAACATTCCTTGCAAGCTCCTGGAAACATTTCCTCTGTATGCCTGGAATTGTACGAGTCTACGGCAGGCCGATCCGCTCTGTCAGAACAATGTAAATTTGCACAGGTGAATCAAAACATGAAATGGTTTGGACCTCAGGACCATAATACATTTATGAATTATTACCCTTTCAGTTGCATTGTTAAGGGGCACAGAAGTCCCTATTCTTTTAAACGTCCATTCAGGTGCAGTCTACATGCAAACCGGTATATAAACTTACGTGTTTGAGCGAGAAATTATTTTCCTCCACCTGTTACTGTTTCCACGTATCTTTTGGGCTGGAGCGTTCCTTTTGATACAGTTTTCTTTAACCCCTTGATGACAATTGCCGGTCCGGGCACGTCACGGAAAATCATGTCGTTAACGACAAATGACGTGCCAGGACCGTCATTTGTTAAAACGGGTAAAAAAAAATCGATCCGTCATCGATTTTTTTTTTTTTTTTTTTTTTTTTACCCAAACGGCGTTGCTGTAATGCCTCGACCTCGAGGCATTCAGCAACGCCATCATCGGAATCAGGGGCCATGTCTGGCCCCTCCCCGGGGCGTCAACATCCGCCATACAATGTATGGCGGCGGACGCCCGTTTTAAAAGCGTTTAGGAGGCGATCAACGATCACCTCCTAAACTTAACCCCTTGATGACAATTGCCGGTCCGGGCACGTCACGGAAATTCATGTCGATAACGACAAATGACGTGCCAGGACCGGCACGTCATTAAACGGGTGCAGAAAGCGATCTATTTTCGCTTTCTGCACCGAAACGGCGTTGCTGTAATGCCTCGACCTCGAGGCATTCAGCAACGCCATTATCGGCACAAAGGGGCCATCTCTGGCCCCTCCCCGGGGCGTCAACATCCGCCATACTTTGTATGGCGGCGGACGCCCGTTTTAAAAGCGTTTAGGAGGCGATCAACGATCGCCTCCTAAACTTAAATGGTGTCGCTGGAATGCCTCGATCAGGAGGCATCCAGCGACACCAAACACTTACCTTTGGATGGGCTGTGACCGCTCCGGAGAGCGGTCACAGACGCAGCTGCCGGTGATCTTCGCCATCTGCAAGATGGCGGCGGTCCGGGAAAATTCAATAAAGAAACAATAAAGTCTAAAAAGTTCGCTAGACGGTCTCCAGACCCTCTAGAGAACTCTGGCTCCACTTGCAGGTTGAATATAGGTACTGCATTCAACCATGCAAGTCAATGGAGCTCAGCTTTCTAATCACAGTGTGATTAGAAAAAATAAATTAAAAATAAAATAAAATTAATAATAATTAGAAAAAAAATAGTAAAAAAACAGTAAAATGTAAAAATAATTTCCCACTGATGTCACTATCAGGGGAACCTTCAAGTTGAAAAAAAAATGTTAAAAAAATAAAAAAAAAAGGCAAAAAAAAATATATATATATAAAAAATATATTTTTGTGAGCAAGTCCTAAAATTAGCATATTAGCTTAAAACAATTCTCGCATGGAAAGAGTTAAAATACTGGCATATTAAATGCCCATGGGGTGTCTACTTTTAAAAAATGTATGATTTGATGGGGTAAATTGAATTGGCCGGGTTCAACAAGGTCCCAATTAACACGGGGGGAAGGATGGCCACACATCTAATTTCCAATTAGAAAAATGCACACGTACCAAATGTGGCCTTTTAGTTCCCCCCAAAAATGACAAACCCATGCATGTGGGGTATCACTGTACTCAGGAGATGTTGCTGAACACATATTGGGGTGTCGTGTGACAGCGGCATATACCAGGAGCTGTAAATTCATACATAAAGTAGGTGTGTGTGGGAAAAATACACACACAAAAATACTACTGCAAACTTTAAAAAAATGCTGGTGGTAAAATGTGTGCATGCAAAGAGTTAAAATACCCTGGGGTGTCTAGTTTTCAAAAATATATGGTTTTGTTGGGCATACTGAAATGGCCCGGCTCAAAGATGTACCAAATAGGGCACGGGCAGTGGATCCCCAAATGCCAAAGTTCAACATTGAAAAATGTGCATGCCCCAAATGTGGCTCTTTTGCCCCCGAACAGCCAGGCAAAATCATTCATGTGGGGTATCAATGCGCTCAGGAGATGTTGCTGAACACATATTGGGGTGTTTTGTGATAGTGACATATACGAGAACTTTTTAATTCATACCTGAAGTAAAATGTGTGTGACAAAACAAATGGAAAAAAATGACTATCACAAAGTTTGACAAAGACTGGTGGTAGATATGGTGCATGGAAAGAGTTAAAATACTAGCATTTGAAATACCCTGGGGTGTCTAGTTTTCAAAAATATATAGCTTTATTGGGCACACTGAAATGGCCCGGCTCAAAGATGTACCAAATAGGGCATGGGCAGTGGATCCCCAAATGCCAAAGTGCAACATTGAAAAATGTGCATGCCCCAAATGTGGCCCTTTTGCCCCCAAACAGCCAGGCAAAATCATTCATGTGAGGTATCGCTGTACTCAGGAGATGTTGCTAAACACATATTGGGGTGTTTTTTGATAGTGACATATACCAGAACCTGTTTATTTATACCTAAAGTAAAATGTGTGTGAAAAAACAAATGCAAAAAAATTACTACCATAAAGTTTGACAAAGGCTGATGGTAGAATAAGTGCTTGGAAAGGGTTAAAATACCAGCATTTGGAATACCCTGGGCTGTCTAGTTTTCAAAAATATATGACTTGATGGGGTAAATTGCATTGGCCGGCTTCAAAGATACCCGAAATGGCACATGGGGGGAAGAATTACCAGATTTGGAAAAAATGGCTTTGAAATAGCAAAACGGTACCTGTACTTATTGCTCCATAACGTGCAGAAAAAAGCAAAAAAACATAAAAACATTGGGTATTTCTAAACTCAGGACAAATAGTAGAATCTATTTAGCAGGTTTTTTTATTACCTTTTATAGATGAGTAAAAGATTTTTCAACTAAAAGTTAGAAACAGTCATTTTTTTCTAAATTTTTCACCATATTTTATACTTTTTTTAATAGTAAATAATACGATACAATCAAAACAATGTCATCTAAAGAAAGCCCTTCTTGTCCTGAAAAAAACAATATCTAATGTGTGTGGGTTCAGTAAACGGGAAAGAAGAAAATTACAACTAAACACGAGCAGCGCAGAAATGTTAAAACGGCCATTGTCACGAAGGGTACAAAAAGTAAAATCAGCCTTTGTCACGAAGGGGTTAAAACATTTTTACATTCATGGTATGTTCCTCTTCGTGGAAGAAGGCTGTCACCTGAAATGTTTATATATTTTTAAAGAAAATACTTGTCACCGTGGGAATTGTCAGTCTCGCTGAGTGGGAGGTGGTGGAGTATGATGCTCGCGCAAAACTCCTTAGTGTGGCTGGAAATTGTGTGCTATTTATGTATGAAAGATGTTTTTTGGGGTGAAGGGGGGTGTGTTAGTGGTAGGTGGTCTCCAGGGGCTTACCAGAGGAGATGGTAGTGTACACCATACAAACAAGTAACTTGCATGTTCGACCGAGCTAGAGCAGCTTTAACAGGACTCTGGTGTTAACAGCATTGTCTTTTAAAAACGTGATGGGGTTTTTTTTGTTGTTTTTTATTTTTTTATTCTACCTGTATTGTCATTGTGTCTTCAGCATTTTTTATACCTTATGCATTGTGTCTAATTATCTTTACAGATTGTACTTAAAGACTTGCAAAAGAAAGCCAGTGGTGTTCATGACATAGTGACTGTACTTACAATGAAGAGGTAAAGTAATCACCATGACTGTTCCTTTAAAGTAAAATGGTTCTATTTGGCTTGTTTAATGAAAGGGACACATGCCTGAAAAGTAAAATGACCGCTCCCCAATGCCATATGCATTACAGTGATCACATGCTGGTAAGACTGTGTAAGTCAAATTGTCTTGTGGGCATAGCTAAGTAATTGTAGGAGACCTGATGCTATTAAGATGTGAGAAGCAGGCGTACATTTTACATCCACACAATACCACCTGTCTACATGCTGTCCCCACCAAATTAATGTGTGGCGCTCCCTATATCTACGAGTAACGGTGTGAGCTTTTTTCTGCTTTGTTTTTGTTCTTTTAGGGATGGATCCCTGCATATAACGTGCACTGATAAAGACACTGGGAAATCCGAAATGATCACTGTTCAAGAGACATCGTAGCAGAAGGTGTCACGCCAAGATAACACAGCACTAGCCAGTTCGTATAGATCCTTCCATATAACGTTTACATGGCAAGGCAAGCTTTCTTCTCGGGCTGCATGGCTAGAGCACATGTAAACTTGCTGGAAAGGACATGATTCGATCTGTTTAGGACGTATCAGACTGGGCTATGACAAGGCACATGGTGTTATATTACTGCGTTAAATGTAACCAATTGGCCGGGCAACTGCTGCTATGTGCTGTTTTTAGTTATTTTGTACCTAATAAGTTAACTGTTATATTAAAAACCAAAATCAGACTTGGAATATTTTCTGCATCATTGCGTCACCTAAACTGTATTAGTGTCTCATTTTTGTTCAGTGTCTTGCAAGTGATAGTTTAAGAGACTTCTGTTGCTTTGGCTAGTCTTGCATCTTATAAAATGTCATTTTAATTTGCATGCATTGACTTTGTTTCCTAAATAGTTAAAACAAATGGTTTATATCTTAGCTTTACCGTTAGTAGAATAACAAGTGTATGACTTCCCATTGTTTCAAGTGAGTTGTATTTCTAAAGAACCTGGATTGGCAACCCGCCCCTTAAAATGTGAAGAGCTTTCCGGTCCTCCAGTAATTTCATGACATGTATCCTAAATTAACCGTTGCTGGCATGTTTTTTTTTTCTTCTTCTTCTTTCTTCTAATTTTCCTGGAAGCACTTGGTTTAACGTAAAGGGACGATGTTAAATTAGGCTCGTTACCCAGGCCGTGAACCTAGGTGAGCTGCGGTTTAACAAAATCATCAGTCCTGTGACACTGGAATACATTGACCTGTAAACTGCGTGGTTAACGTAAAATAATTGGATCGAATAATACAGAAGAGTGTTTTTTTAATAACAGAAGATGGCCTCTAGAAATCACTTAGTATTGCTAAGCATTATGAAGGGCTAACTGTGTGCCTCTCTTGCAAGAAGTGGATAGTTGGACCTGCTTAATACCTTTTTTCCCTATTGTATTGCAACTGTGTTCCAAGCATTCAATTTAACAAATGAAACCACACTTTGTATTATAGTAGTAAAAAAATCACCTAAAAACAATTAAAGCATACAAAAAAGCCTACATGTTGTGTTAATGTTTTTCAAAACACCACATGTTGGAGTTATGGTAAAGATTCTACTTTGCTGTCATTCTGTTGAGGAAGGGTATGTCCCAGCATACAACTGACACCCCCTGGCCGATTATCAGAGCAAGACTGATCATCATAGGGCCCAAGTAGTTAACATTCTGTTTGTCCATTTGTAACTCAGACACTATAATAATCAGGAACACAAGGAATTTGGCTGGAGTGCAAATCGTTAAAGGTTAAGAAGAATGGAAGTTGATGTGAAACTTCAATGTTTACTTTGGCAAAGTACTGATTATAGTGTACAGCTGCTAACAGTCCCAACAGTGGGACGGTATTAAAAACTGCATAGAACACATTTTTTAGTAAATTATGTGATAAGAAATAATGGTATCTAAAGACAATATGTAGTATGTGTGGGTACAATAAATGATTGAGAAGGTCATTTCTCATGGGACACATTCTACATCTGTCGGTGATATGTAAATGCATATATTGTGCACTGGTGCCATGGAATCAGAGGGGTCCAGGGGCTATAGAACTTAAAAAGTAGCCTAAAAATAATGGAAATTGAATCAATCATTTTGATTTATATTTCCATTGGAGAGGGTTGGAAATGGAATGAAGTTCACCATAGTTGCCCCGAATTAATGAAACCAAAATGGAAAACTAGGTTTTATTTCCTTTTGTTTAAATAAATGCCCTTTATTTTTTCTTATATACAAGGTTGCTGCCTCTCTGTCAGCAGATTGCCGGCTTCACTCAACCCAAGAGGTCCAGCCCAAAGTACACCTTAAATGTGCGTAGTACTCAGGCCAACCCAACACCCGCTTACAGAAAGGGGCACAGAGAAGAATTGGTATTGGTGTAAATGGTTGGATAAGTGTGGAATTGTAAAGCTGGAAATAGCAGCCCAAGGGGGCAACTACTCCTCCCCACCCCCTTCTGTGCAGCAGAAAATTAGTATATGTGCTCTTGGGGATACGGGGGTCTTCAAATTTCACGTTTTCAGCCTGGTCTCTCTCGTCAGCAGAAGACCCTTTACTGGTTTTCTGCCGACTGATGGTAACAGTGTGTGCCTTATGGTTGGAGTCACTGCTGACACTCGCAGGAGGTTTACTTGAGGACAGGAGATTCTCCCATAGCTTTCCCTGTTGGCTGATTGCAATTAGTAGCAGTAACAGATCAGGATGAGAAGTAATTTATTGGGAGCCCAGTGATGTCACCATGACATCACTGTCTTAATAAAAAAAAATGAGAGGATCTCAAGCTATACTACACTTGGAACAGAGCAAAAACCAAAAAATGTGCCCTTAGCTCTTCCGCTATAGGTAAGAAATATATTACAATGCCAAACCCCGATATAGGTTAATATGTAAAGCATAGCCATGGCCCCCTGGAATTATGTTCTATGTATTTCTGTGATTTTAAAAGAAGGCCATATTTCTCCTGAACAAAATGATGTATAATTTGTGCGGGTTCATCAAATATGGAAAAAGGGAATCACTCTTTAACAAACATGGTAAGAACGACAAAAAATATCTTGGTCCTTTGGTTATGAAAATCTCCGGGCCTGACGGGGTTAAAGTAAAGGCCGAATAAAGCAATTGCATTGGCGGCAAACCTATTCCATTCACTTTAACCGCTCTGTTTTGAACATGCGTCACTGTGACGAAACGAGACGCAGCGTATCAGGTGAAACCTCGCGTGGAGGCCCAGAACGCCTAAACGCCAACGACCTCAATTCCAATTTGCGTCAGTAATAAAAAGTACCATCAAATGCAAATATAAACCTCTGGGAAGGAAGTTATCTGAGCGAAGACTAAGAACTGCAAGCATGTTCTGCCAGAGGCTTCAAGATGGCTCCTATTACAAACCCGCAAGTTAGGCTGTTGTACGGCTTTAGTGTATAGAGCTTTGTGTTTCGTTTAGTAGCGGTGGGTGTGTCTTATGGAGGGGTTTGACGATGCTGTGGCGTCACGCGAAGGCAATTTGATGGGCATGGGACAAGATGGCTGTGACGCGCGGTGGTGAGTAGAATGTTGTGTGTATATTTCGGCGGGGCGGTGTCTGAGGTCTTTTATAAAGTTGTCACGGGGCCACCGAAACCGGAGATCGCGGCCTTCCCGTCCTAGGCGCTTTGCGTTTGTAGCTGCGCGTAGTGCCGTATACCGAGCCCCGCACGCTTCCTAGGTGCAATAAGAGCGTGTTGCACACAACTGTGCTGAGGTAGCAGGCGCAACGCAACGCAACGCAAACTGGATTAACTGTGGGGCGGTTGGTGAATAACAGCTGACTTTCCCACGCCGCGCGTGGTTTCCGTAGCACCTCGCGTAGCATATTGTTTAAAGCTAGAGACATGCGTGTTATCTGTATACCCCTATGTAGCAACTTTTATCTCCCTCATTGGGTTTCTCCTTTCGTTTATATTCGCCTGAGAGCGGTTTAAAGTTAATGAGTGCGCTGAAAGAAACGGTCATATGGTGTCGAGTCCTGAATCTATAGAAAGCCCGTGCACATATGAAACCTTAACCGACCCGACACTGCTCATATGTACTGCGCATAGGTACACGTGTGTATTAAGGCTGCGGTTTCACTATTCATTATGAAGGGCTAACACTAGCTGCTTTATCCAGCATGGAGTTGGCCCTGATCTCAGAAATCTCACTGATTTGACTATACATTACCCGGGGCCAGCCAAGCGCTTCCTACAACAGACGTTGCGTTTGGCCCATTATATTGTGTGGTGAAGTCAAGGAACTGAAACACATCTCTGCCACATACTCTAATGTGAATAAACCGAGCTGTGTGATTCATATAATAGTCTGGAGACGTTCCTCACGTATTGATCGAATGGTAATATAAAATGACCGGGTACACCCTGTTTGTGGCTGTGTCACCCGCACAATATACGTACAAGTCAGCGTTTCTCAACATGTCCTGTAAGATGTTTTGGGGTTTTTTTTAGCTCATCATTAAAATAAATAAGAAAAGCGGTTGATTTGGTACTTTTTATGGGGTCGCACCATTTACCTTTCATGCCTCTAATAGGGAAATCGTGATGCTTGGTGTGTTGCGTAGCAACCAAGGCTACATGGATAGACAATAACAGGCTCTTTGATGTTTCACTAAAAGGATCCGATGGATTCCACCCATCACGGATGCTGCCCTCGCTCCTTGTCTGATCAGGGTCGGCTCTTTTCTGTTTTCACATCACCAACTCAGAGAACTTGGGCTGCTCTATTTTTTCCACTTTAGTTTTTTTCTCTACATTTTTTCTTCTTTTCACCCAGCACACCATGTTGCCCCGAACCCTTAAATACACCACAGGGAATATTTTTAAGTAAATACATTTGAAAGGGAACAGAAAACCTTGAGCCACGGCTATGTAAAGACACTTGTTTCATCTTTCTTTTTACTAATATTATTGCAAATATATCTGTATATTCATATTGTGCTTCAGTAATTGTCAATTGTCTGGTACTCCTTAAAACTGGCTTGTTAGGGACAGTAAAACATGTTAAGTGCCTTTTATTTATTTTGTTTAAAAGCAAAATGCACAGCCCCAATTCTCAAGATTTCCTGAGATCCTGAAGTAGTAAAATCCCCCCAGGTTATTCGGAGCTGTAAGATGTGGCAAAGTGTTGAGCTGCTCCTATGGCCGGCATCATAAACTAACGTTGGTTGAAATTGCATATATCTGAATGAATACCTGGATTGTCAGTCTGTTCCCACTCGGAAAAAATCCATGGTTAGTATAAGAATATTCTGAACTGTAGACCCAACATCGGAGGTCCTAGATGTGTCGCTAAGCTGCCTTAAAATCGGATGCAATGTCGGTTCCATCACAACCTAAAATAACGTATGCCTCTTCAGCAGGATAGAACCTTTCCATTCTAACAAAAAAATTGTACCTAATCCTATTTAACATTCAAGACTAACCACTCATGCACACTAATACCAATTAAAAGTATCTCAGGAGAGACGTTTATCTGACATTATTCACGCACACACTTCCCTTTAGAAGCGGTGCCATTTACTGAAATGTGGAGGATTGGTTGTTGGCCAGAAGGGGTTAATCGTCGTGGTAGTTGCGAAATTCATCATCTCGCTGGAGTCCCTAACCTGGCACAGCTTACAGCAACTCAGGCGCTGTTATGTTTGATTGCATGTACACGCAGGGAGCGCTGGATGTTTGTGGCCTTAGACACGCGTCAGGTTGCTTTGTGAGGAGAAACGTCTGACGATCTGCAACTAAGGAAATTCTTGTCCTTCTTTCTCTTGTGTGTCTAAAACGTGGAGTTTGAACAGCATGAAAATATTAAGCCGAATGTTCTTCTCTACAGCTTGGTGTGTGCCATGCCTTGCCTCTCATGAAACGCTGCAAGAGTTGTGCCGGAAAGAAAAATTGACTTGCCAATGTATTGAGATAACCAGAAAGAACTCAAACGTTTATGAAGTGGAGTATCTTTGTGACTTTAAACTGGAAAAGGTGAGTTAGAAAAAGTCAAGACTTTCAAAAACTAAAACCTGTGCATGTCATGATAATATAGAATTATAATAGAAATGTTCTTGTATGAAAGCAAAAGTTATTTTCCTTGGATGAGAGATAATACATCTGGAAGCACAGTGTCTATCCCTGTCCCCTTTCAGTTTTAAATGGCAAACATATTTTTCCCTTTGAGCATAAAACACAGGGCCGTATAAAGTAACATGTCAGCATTGACAAAATCCCGGTCTTTATCTTTTAACCTTCATCTGGAGAGTTGGAGGCTATCATTGTTGTCAGCCATGCAGTATTTTGTGTGGCTTTCCCCGCTGAACCGATTCTTTTTGGCAAAGCTTATGAACCCCGTTCCTCCATGGACTTTCATTAAGTGATTAACTCAAAACTCACCGTTTTTGAAAATGTGTTTTAATCTAACAATAAGAACATATTCCCATGTAAATACACTTAATGAAACTAGGCTTGTAACTTCTACACGGTGCAGGGCTGCGTTGCTTCTCCTTTAGCTTGACAACGTGTCATCTTGATCAGTAGGCTTGCCAGCTGTACTGTATTGGTGGCCACTAGGCTTTAATACCTGTACATGTTCTTCATAGGCGTGACATAACATCTGACGTTCTGTTATGTTGAGCAAATACTGTGAAATTGCCACTCTTGTGATTAACAATTAAGTTTAGCATGTTTATTTATTTAAAGGGCAAGGAATATTTTCTTGTGAAATGGAAGGGATGGCCGGCATCCTGTAACTCGTGGGAGCCCAAAGAAAACCTAAAGTGTCCGGAAATGCTAAAACAGTTTTCCGCAGACCTGTACAAGTACCTGTTTGATCTGAAGTCGAAAAAGTCCGGTGTGTTAAAGAACAATATTAAGTCTTTGGATCCTGGTGTGTCCAACTATATAGTGAAGAAAGCTAAACAACGAATTGCACTAAGACGCTGGGAACACGAACTGAACTCGACAAAATTCCACGGAGGAATGATTTATGTGGAAAATAATATTGATCTCGAGGGTCCTCCCAAAGACTTCCACTACATCAATGATTACAAGCCCTCCCCGGGAATTAATACCGTGGGTGAGGCCATTGTTGGTTGTGAGTGCACGGACTGCTTTACTGGTAAATGTTGCCCCTTGGAAGCCGGGGTTCATTTTGCCTATAATGAGCACAAACAGATTATAGTAGAGCCCGGGAGGCCTATTTATGAATGCAACTCAAGATGCAAGTGTGGGCCAGATTGTACTAATCGGGTGGTACAGAAAGGTCCACCTTACTCCTTATGCATTTTCAGGACGGAAAATGGTCGTGGATGGGGCGTTAAGACACTCCAGAAAATTAAGAAGAACAGTTTTGTAATGGAATATGTTGGAGAGGTATGTACAAACAATAGAGAGGACTCGATAGGCATCTTATAACAGGGTATTTGTCACTAAGTAGCAGGGAAAGCAACACCTCAGTTCCTCTGACTGAGGATGTATCTACACATTCTGTTCCTAAAAATGAGCTTATTTTAGCCTTTCATTAATAAACGGTTTATGTAAAACTATAAAAAAAAAGTCAAAAAAGTCAATTTCTTTATACCAATTATATGTGTAAAAGGGGGAATTGTAGCCATCATAGCTTTAAACATAAGTACATTTATTTATTAATACTACTTATTGCTTGTACTCTTTGCATGTGATAAATACCTTTTGGAAGTTTTACAGTTAAGAGTGAGTTGTCATGATAAAAAAATGGCATCACCCCTCATGGGTATTTAAATCCATATATGTTTTAGCAAGATGTGAAATAAATCCCTTGTTGTGAATATCACTGCAGTAAGTGTTACTTTTTCACAGGTAATAACCAGTGAGGAAGCAGAGAGAAGGGGTCAGCAGTATGACAGCAAAGGAATCACTTATCTATTTGATCTAGACTACGAGTCAGATGAGTTCACTGTGGATGCCGCTCGATATGGGAATGTCTCACATTTTGTAAATCACAGTGTAAGCGTTTTTTTTTTTTTGGTTTTTTTTTTTTAGATGGTGCAGTTTTAGTATTAATGTTGATGCAAAACTAGAACTTTATAACTAGTAGCTAAAGCTTTAAAGTTTTTAAAATCTGTGTGTATGTATATATATAATATGTATATTATGTCCATGTGTAATAGTGTTTGTCACCCTTTTTTTTTTTTTTCCAGTGTGATCCAAATCTCCAAGTGTTCAACGTGTTCATTGATAACCTAGATGTGCGCCTTCCTCGGATTGCATTGTTCTCAACACGCCATATAAAAGCTGGAGAGGAATTGACATTTGATTACCAAATGAAAGGTAATCTTTTTTAAAAAAAAAAATTTAATTTTTTACTCGTCGCATCTATGTAGTTTGTTTTATCAGCTTTAATACACACCCCTAACAAGAAGGCCTTTTAGATTATTGTGTGCCTGACAATATCTGTATATCTAATTTTTCTGGTGACTGTACCATCCGTATGATTGAGTTTAGGAAATGCCATTTTAAAGGGTATGCTGCTGCACCGACCACTATATTAAGGTTAAAGGTGACATGAAGGGACATCTCTAAGCATTTTATTGTATATTCCAGGTTCTGGGGATTTCAGCTCTGATTCTATTGACATGGATCCACCGAGGAAGAGACTTAGGATAGTCTGCAAATGCGGAGCTAGTGCCTGCCGAGGATATCTTTAACTAAAGCATCGTTTCTATATATCATCTCCGTGAATGCTGTGACAAGGTTTATTTTAAGAACAGAAGTATTTTTTTATGAAGAACTTTGAAATAACATGCATAGCTGTGCATGGTTATTTTTATTTGACAAAATAAATTTTAATGTCTATTTTAAATGAATTCAATCTCTTCTTACTTGGAAAAGCACATACCACTTATTGACTGTGCAGTTTACACGCACTTGAAAATACAAAACTGAAGCATTTAACTGCAAGTGTTACTAGCCTGATACCTTGAACTGTTATTCTGCAATAATAATTCACACAATCAGGTCCAGAGATCCAGAAAACGGGTTTTCATAAAATTCTTACTGTCTTGTCGACAGATTCACCTGTGGAGAACTTTTTTGAATCTTAGAGGCACGCTTTCATAGTTCAGTATCCATAAAATAAGTGCTGTGCTGTATGTGAGAGGGGACGTGCTGCTGCTGCATCTTTTAATCCAATTCTCTCTTAACAGTTCTGGGAATAGCTTTACAGTTTAGGAACTGAAGTAGAAATCAGTATATGGAGCATATGTGCAGGCAGCAGTGATGGCAGGAATCTAGCTTAATATGGTGAGAGAAGGAAATGCTCTATCTGTACCTTTTGCTGAAGAGGAAGATGTGACGGTATAGCTGGAAATCTGAATAATTTAAAATTAAACATAAAACAAGTGATGTGACTTACAGGACTGGATTCGCTTGTGTTTTAAGTCAGATCTCCCTTTCTAAACCTTGTGGAATGTGGAAGCTGCTACTGCACACCCAGGCAGTGTGCTGTAGATCGAGTGTGTGTTTTGTGCTTATCCCTAGCACTGCATTTGAATTATGTTGCAATAATTTATTTTTGGATAGTATGTACCTGTTGCCCCTGCACCTTTTATTTTTTTTTTCCCCCCTCATTCAATTCCATTAAGTGCATGTGCATGTGCAATATTAAATCACGTTTTCCTATCCTTTTACTCAAATCTTTCAAACCCCCTAACCACATAATATAATGTTCATCATACTAAAACCTGGCGAAATATTACCGTACTTTTTTTTTTTAACTGGGGGTGTAAAAACAGGGTGGTTGTAGATTTTTTATTTTTTTTTCTTACTTACCTCTGAGTTGCTCAGCAGCGTCTCTTCTTCCGTCGAGGAGATAAAGGAATCCAGTGGAGTCATGTGAATGTACATCACATCACATGACTCCACTCCGTTCCTGCTCCCCTGGGCGGGACAAGAAGTTCACTCGGAGTTCGAGCAACGGAGAGGAAAACGAAGTCTGCGAGCGGCACCAGAAGATCTGCAGTTCAGGTAAGGGGCGGGAGGGGGTGTATGAGTCTGCGTGAATGAAAGAATGACTAAATATGTGTGTGTGATAGCATGGATGTGTAAGTAGGGGGAGCAGGACACAGGGAGGCTGAAAGGGATGTGCATGTGTTGGCTGCTTGTGCATGATAGGAGTATGATTGCTATATTAAATATACATGATTGCTAACAGCAATAACACTATCATGCCCAGGCATACCCAGATTCCAGCACAGCTAACATCACACTCTGGGCATGATAGAAGCGTAATTTTCGGGCCCCAAAATGAAGGTGCGTCTTATACATGGGAGCGACTTATACATGGGAGAATACGGTACTATTATCGCCCACCTGAGACTGCCCTTCCTATGGCATAATATTTTTACAAAGGAAATAGAGAAATGTGAGTTACTCATGCCTTTGGCACCCTGTTTCACATTATTTTACAGTTTCATCCTTGAGCAGACAGCCTTAAAAAAAACCACCAGGAGAGCTGGTTGGTACAACCTGGCAGCTTTTAGGTCATGGGAACATCCAGATGACAAGGTTTATTTACTAAGTTGTGGTCCAACTCTCTTTCACTATGCATTTTAGAGAGGCAACCCTAGTGATAGGAAGAGTTCTGCTGGTCCTATATAATGCACAGTTTCCTTTAATTGACTTACACTTTATACATGGCCAGTTCATGCCTTATTGCCAGTGATGGCGATTCATAATGAATAGGGAAACCACAACTCTCACTTTGATTAAAACCCCCTTTTGAGTCTTCCGTGACCTCTAATCAAATGTCTTAAGGACTTTGCAGTAAGGTACAATGTCCCCAAACCCATATTTTACTTTTCATGAAACCACCAATGGCTTTTTGTAAAAAAACAAAAAAACCGAATTTGTTGTAACCGAAAACAGGACGCCATGATGGTTAGAAGGCATAAGGCAGTTTAAAATGGATAGAGGAAGCGACTAGTGACCTTCCTTTCCCGAATGGCAAACAATTTACAATGGCTACAGAATTACACAGCATGTATATTAAAGGCTTGTAGTGGTTTTTTTTTGTTTTTTTTTATTGTTGAAAGATGTTTACCCGTTTTTTTTTTTTTTTAATAAATACAACTCGTCAGTCAATTGATAAAAGATGACATACATTATCTTGTGCATCTCAAATGTAGGTTTGAAGCTGAGAATACCAAAACACATTGACAGTATGAAACAAAAGAATATGTAATAATGTAACATACATACAACTCCTGAATATATCCATGGTCATTGTAAATTAGCAGCACTGTTTTCATGGCTTCAAGCCATGGTGTATGTTGAGCTTTCTGAACAAAGACAAACGTATGGCTATTCATGCTTATCTGGTATGATAGGTTCTCCTGTGGCTAGCTGCTCATATAAATACTGCAGCATTTCAGATTTGGGCTGTTCAGCACCGGGTGTAGAAGGGATTTCAAAGTCAGAGGAACTCTGGGAGTCTGTCTTCACTATTGCATTATTGTCTTCTGTGTGTATGTGTGGATAGCATTTTTCTTTGTTTACAGCAGCTGTCAGTGGGCAGTCGGTGCTGTTCGTTCCCTCATTGTTATGATCACTAGTTTCCACTTCCTTAGCTTGAGAAACGTCTTTGACACACACTGCAGCACTTGGTATAAAGCATGAATAGTTCTTTAACATGTACAAATCGGTAGCCTTCTTTTCTTGAGAAGAGAGCAGAAAGGTGTCAGCTTGGCTATCCCATCCTTGACTGCCCTGTTCAGATATATGGGTGGATTGGGAGGAGTTTATGGAAGAAATATGAGTTGAATCAGAATCTGAATCACTAAAGAGTTTTGGGGACGGCGAATCTTTGCATTCTGCAGAAGCTGAAATGCATTCATCTGTGTCCGAGACCTCTCTGATCCCAGAATTAGGAAAGAATGTACTCCAGTGGGGCACATATTCATCTGCTGGTTTAGGAGCTGCCTGTTTTAAATGAGTATCATGTATTTCAATCTTTTCACACGATTTCACTGATACAACAGGGCTTTCATAGGTGGCTGTGGCTTTTGCATCTTTATTGGCTTCTTGTTCCTCCGCTTCATCATCGTCCTCCTCCTCCTCTCCATTTGATTCCTCACAGTCCACATAGTTTCCTTTTATTGCAAAATTAACAGATGGTTCTTCAGGGCTTTTGGGTACTTCACTTTCTTTTAGACTGGTAGGACAGAAGCTCTGCTTTATGTCTGATGCCCACTTACAGTCTCTGGCAATCTTGTGCCTTAAGCTTGTTAGTGGGGAGTCATCAAATAAATCATCATCGTCACAGTCTTCTAAAAAAAATAAACAAAACAAAAAAAAGAGTGACTTTAGTACAAGAGGAATTCATTTTGGTGACATGGCTAGTGTCAATGTAAAGTATCACAATAGAAGATAAACTAGTATTAAACCATTATGCAAGTGAAGTAGATGAGACATGTAGGCACATGCCACAAACTTTGCCTCCTCCTGCTTTTAACTCTGTTTTAATAATCTTAATAGTCAGCCTCTCCAACATGTTACATATCCACTGTCATGACAATATTAAGCGTCTCACCTGTATCCAGCACCTCCATGTGTCTTGCTCGCTTCAGATTCCCCAGTGGTTTATACACCACTACTGAACTATCAGAAAAGGCTCTGCAAAATGGCCTTAAGCTGTAATAACACAGAAAGCCATGCAGACATATGTGAACACAAACATAAAGTGGATCTCTATACATTGAGCAGTGTAAAAAAAAAAAATGAATTTGAAAAAATTATACTTTTGTTTAAGAAAAAATCCCATCATGTCTAGCCCTATAAGAAATTTTAAGTAATTTATGTTAGTCACTTAAAATGACTATTGTTTGTTCTTTATGTTAAGTTTGTTTTATTTATTGATTTGTAATTTACGGATATCTGTGTGTCAATTTTCTTTTTTTTTTTTTAAATCTAATAAAGAATAATTAAAAAAAAAAAACCTTTAAACACCCTCTACAACACTCCCAATTAAAAAAATAAATAAATAAATAAAAAGGAAATGTAGCTAAACTTACTCAGAGGATACTGCTGAACATAAAATAGTGTGTGTAGGGGTTCTGGACAAGTAAATGGTATTATTTTAACATTTTTTTATTAAATTACTACCACAAATGTTGACAAAGGTTGGTGGTAGAATTAGTGCATGGAAAGGGTTAAGAACACCACCATTTGAAATACCCTGGGGTATCTAGTTTAAAAAATATAAGGTTTGATGGGGTAAATTGAGCGGCTTCAAAGATGTCTGTAATAGGACATGGGGGCAGAATGACCAGTTTTGAGAGAAAAAAATGGTTTTGAAATATCAATATGCTACTTGTACTTATTGCCCTATAATGTGCAACCCCCCCCCCCAAAAAAAAATAAAGAAAACAAAAAACATTGGGTATTTCTAAACTCAGGACAAAATATTAAAATCTATTTTGCAGGTTTTTAGCCTTTTTAGATGAGTAAAAGATTTTTCAGATAAGATGTCAAAGTTTTGTAAAATTTTTCATCATATTTTATTATTTTTTTTAAATAGTAACTTACATATGAAATAATGGCATTTAAAGAAAGCCCTTCTTGTCTTATATAATTAGTGTGGGTACAGTAAATTAGATGAAAATTACAGATAGATAAACCACAGAAAAAGGTACAAAAAGTAAAAAGGGGTCAAAGAAGCATGTGCCTATATGCATGTATATACATAGAGAAAGAAAAACAAAATGTACTCACACTTCTTCTAGAAATGCTCTTGTTTTTCCTACAGGAATCACATTTGGATATATGTTCATTGGCCGGATGTAATTTAGAAAATCTTTTATCTGTATTTATAAATAAAAAAACAAAAACCAGAGCAAATGATTATCAAACAGCGAAGCACTAAGTAACTTCTTTAAAACTTGTGTTGGTGCCTAATGCAAAACGTGGAGGGCTAAGTTCATCCCAAGGAGATGTGTGAAGAATGTCTCATAGGCAATCTTGCTTCTCTAAGAGGTTGTTATAAAATAAGGTTTGAAACAAAATCGTGGGATTTTACAGACATTTAAAAGGAAAGTCCCACCACATTTATATTACTAGTATCAGATATATTTTCAAACATATTGGACTGTATATAATAAAATAAAAAAATAAAAAAAAAAGCTATATAGTATTTGCATATTATATTTTCAGATCAGTACACATTAGTAATTTCTATGCATTATAGTTCTGTTATCACAGCCCACTCTGCTGGACGGACATCTTGACTCATACTGCCATGGGGTAAACAACAGAATGGCTCATTCTCGGTTACCCAGACTAATGGATTTAATTTGACTGGCCATAAAGACTGTGCGTGTTTGAGCAAGAAAAAAAAAAAAGGACCATGTTTCTCTAAATGCTAACCTACATTTCTGTATTTTTTGCTCAAGGAGAAAAGGATTCTTCCATGGTGTACCCCTTTAAATATGTAGGCTTCAACCTGGACCCCATATACATTATTTCTATATCCTTAATGGCTATAAAAGGTGTATTAACCATTAAGCTAGCAAATGTTAATTAACAGTTATTAACACCATTATTTAATTATTGGTTTGATTATATTTTCTCCGATATATGTGTGCTTGGTATGGTATGTTAATAATCTCTATTCGGCACCATCACTCGGGTGCCATAAACCTGCTGCAACAGCAAATAATTCAACACGCAGATGCAGTGTTTCAGAACCTGCAGATTAAGGCCAATTAATGAAGTCTCTTCATTTCATAAATCTTAATATAGGATATCAGACATCTCTAATGCATTTAAACGCTAAAATATCAAGAAAAGAGGAATCTTAAAATGTTGTGCATGATGGAAGGTAATTTGTACATACCTCACTATAGGATGAATGGAAAGAAAAACAAGCACGATAGGAACTCTCTCCAGTTCTAGAAATGGGGGCAAAATGTGAACATTTTTTTTTGTTACTCTTCTAATGCAGAAAATTAAGAAACAGCAAAGGTTGATTGCTCTATGCTACTAAAACAGAACAGCAACCAGTCGCATTGGTCTAAAAAGTGAATCTATGAGTCAAATTATTTTCTGTAATCATATAAAAAGTCTGTTACTGTGGACATTGTTGGCCACGTTGGGTGAGGCTTAAGTCAAAGGTAAAATAAGAGTCGAATGTTGTGGAGCATGCCCACCCAGGATGAACAGCAATTGCTGTAGAGATATGCTACTGATTAGAGGAAGAGTTTGGTACTGAGAGGCTGCTGCATAGTGTTATGTGCATGTAGGTGAAGAAGTGAGAAAAAAAGGGGGAAGGGAGAAAGAAAGTAAACAAAAGTTCTTGTAATTTTAAGGGCTATTAACTAAAAAAACATCATACCATGTAAACAAATATGTTAAACAGTACACTAAAGAAAAAGATATTAGATTTGACTTAAATTCAAAACATTTCTAAAGTTACAGTTTTCACAAAAATGAAACCAAAATAATACCCCCCCCAAATAAATAACTGTCTCCAGGACACAAGGTTCATGCCATAGCTTCTTACCTTACAATCACATTGGTGTTCCTGGTCCTCTCCCCAAACCACATGGTAGATGGTTTTATCCTAATGACACGAAGAGGGACACCATCACTGGACACCATTCCACACGGTAGCCAGTTCCCTCGCAGATAGTCTTCATTCTTAGCGAAAAGTTTCAAAGAATAAGTGATTATTTATCACCTTATATAGTCAGACTGAATATTTCTAATATAAAAGCAAGTTGCATTTTATGTAAACAATGAATCATAGAGGGATGATGGCAACTACATAAACAAGCACACAGAAATATGGTTTTGAAGACCAACAAATATAATAACCACCTAATATTGAGGAAACATTCACACTATGTGTTTAATGCTTTTTTATGTTAAGTATATTTACCACTGGATGTCGACATGCGTGAATCTGAGTCCGACGGTCAGTTGTTATATGGCAGAGGATTTCCGGCATGTTCTTAAACATGTCTAGTTTATTCACGTGAACCTAAAGATAATACTTGGTTTTAGATCTGCCAAATAACAGGTTAATCAGTGGTAGATTAAATAATGTAAAAACCTTTTCCAAGTAAGATAGCTTCTTTAAATCAGCTTGACCTTATAGCTTTTATAGCAAAGTTGCCTTACGGCAATTGGCAAGATATTTCCAGATATTAGTTTCCAGTACATAGTATCTAGATCTAAACGACATTAATGTTTAGAGATAACCTTCTTCCACAGAGTAACATACAAACATATGCTCAGTCGTCACTTTATCAGACTAGACCTGTGCATTAACACAAATAGCCAAAAAGGTGATGACATGTCTAGGTGTCCGACAGTCTCAGTGGTGCCTCCATCTCAGAAACACCTCCTGGGACTTTCATGCACTGTAATCTCTATAGTTCACACTGAATGGTGCAATAAGTAAATAAAAATCCTGTGTGTGGCAGCTCTGTGGGTGAAAACACTTTTTTTTTAATGAAAACAATTTCTTACCGTAAATTTTCTTTTTCCTAGTATAGTGTCAGTACGTATGGGTTGTTCTTTCCCCTCAGGACAAGCTTCTGAAAGACCAATCAAAAAGTAAACTCCTCCCCTCTTACCCATTAAAGCCGGCAAACTGGTAGAGTCCTCAGTAATAACAAGAAATACTACTCAGTCCAACGTATAAGGGAGGGAACTACGTACTGCCACTATACTAGGAAAAAGAAAATTTACGGTAAGAAATTATTGTTTTTTCCTGCGTATAGTGGCAGTACGTATGGGATATAGAAAGATCCCTTACATGGGTGGGATAGAGGCATTGACCGCTTGAAGAACATGGCCAAGGCCAAAGGCAGCTTTCGAAGCTGCAGAAAGGTCTAGCCTATAATGTCTAATATAAGTATTCCATGAAGACCAGGTTGCCGCTTTGCAAGTTTCTTCTGGGGAAGCTAAGGCCTTCGCTGCCCAGGAAACGGACATAGCTCTAGTATAGTGCGCATTAATATGAGTTGATACATCCGCTTTACAGGATACATAGGCAAAATGAATAGTATGAGCAAGCCATCTAGCCAGAGTAGATCCTGGCCCGCAGTTTTCTCATGAAACTGAAGAAACAGGTGGTCTGACGCACAAACTGTTGCAGTACGTTGTAAATAGACATGGAGAGCTCTTTCAACATCCAAAAGAATGCCACATGATCTCTTCTGGAGAAGAAGGATTAGGGAAAAAAGGTGGGTAACACTAAAGGCTTGTAACACACTAATGTTAGTCTGCGACAAGACTTTAGGGAGGAAAGACTGTCGGAGATGCAGAACTACTTCATCCTGATTGTGAAGAACCATGTCTGATCTTCGCTGTTATTATTATATTTATGTGTACCCTGTTTGAATGTGGCTGCAGCTCCAGCTTTCAAAGAGACGATCCTATAATCTGGCTGGGGCTCTTAATCAGCCAGCACAGCCCTGTCTGCCCAGATGGCATCCGCACTACAGGGGGGATAACACAGGTGGGGGAAACCCATTGTATCCCTTAATCCCCTCACCTGATACATCCCCTGTATACCGATGGGATTTGTGAGGGGATGCGGCTAATGGGATTTGTGATGGGATGTGGCTGATGGGATTGGGGGTTGGGTTCGGCGCACAGTGAATGGAGATTGTATATAAATTCTGTGTGTTTGTAATAAAGAGTTCTGTTTTTAACCTCAAAGCATGAAGTCCTGTCTGTGACTGCTTTCTTCGGACAGCCACAGCGTGTCCGCTTACTGGGAGAGGGAAGGAGCTGACGGGCGGATGTGTCCAGTCTGGGGCACAGGACGATCCGTCACATTGGTGTTAGCGGTGGGATCTACTCCTTCCAGACCAGAGCGGACCAAAGCAACTAGCCGCAGAACAAAGTTATACCCTGGCGAGGAAGAGCCAAACGGATCCACAGATGGAGTGGATTGAACAGTCACCGGGATGCGGGGTGACTTGGAGGGGAGTCGAGACCCTCGAATTGGAGACTCCAGTATGGGAGTTTGAGAGACGGACCCGAGCCCGGGTCGTGAGATGGAGAGCGGCCCTAGAAAAGTGGAGCGCCCACCAAGGTACACATCTGCCCACCCTAGAACAACGAATCAGGGACCAGGTGAAGGGGAGGCTCTACTTGTTCGGGGGACCTGCGTCTCCAGGTGAGGATGCAGAGCTAGAGAGGCTGGTCCGACAGGAGATTGGGCTCGAAGAGGAGTACCGAGCCATATACTGGGAAGCCCGAGGCCCGAAGCGAAAATCCAGAAAGCCCCATTCTCCGGAAGGGATGGATGTTGGCAGGCCTGGCCTGTTGTGGGAGGCATTCGAGGAAAGGGGTGTCTTTGGCAATGGCAACATGGACCGATGGTGGGAGATTAGTGACAAGCGCCGGAGAGCCCTGCCGCCCCCTGCAACGAACTCAGCCAAGACCTTGAGAGACTAGTAGACAGAGAATGGTGCCTCGAGGCAGAATACTTGGCGCTGTTCGAGGGGAGCTACGCCCTGCAGTGTGAGCCAACAGATGTCACAGAGCGAGCTCCAGAGGCCGCTCACTGTAATTGGCAAGCCTCCGGACTTGAAGGTTCAGCCACTCTGTCCCTGGTATTGCAGCCAGAGCCCGAAGAGGTGAAAGTGGGCAATCACTTTTGGGAGGAAGTCTTCCGGGCGATTATGGACCGCATGCAGTCGCCGGAATTTGAGGCAGCGGTCTATGGGTTTCCACTAGAGGCGGCAGCAGTTCCGACAACAGGGCAGAGGGACGCTGTTCTCTGCCCAGCACCATGCGCCCCTCCTACTCCGGCTGAAGCGCCGGCAGCGGGGCAGAGTGCCGCTGGCCTCTGCCCGCCCCACAGTGAAAGGTCCCACCAGGGCAGTGCGACGCGATCCTCTGCCCAGCACCGCAAAATGCCAGACCGGCAGAAGAGCCGGCCACGGGGCAGAGTGCTGCTGGCCTCTGCTCATCCCTCAGCACAGAGTTCCCGCCGTCCTGCACCAGCAATCCTCGGTCTGGCTGAAACGCCGGCAACACGGCAGAGTGCTGCTGGCCTCTGCCCGCCCCACAGTGAAGGGTCCCCACCTGCTAGCAGGGAACCACCAGCGGAAGAGCTGGCCACAGGGCAGAGTGACGCTGTTCTCTGCCCAGCACCATTCCCTGCACCAGCAGAAGCACTGGCAACCGGGCAGAGCGTCGCCGACCTCTGTCCTGCACCAGCAATCCTCGCTCTGGCTGAAATGCGGCAACAGGGCAGAGTGCTGCTGGCCTCTGCCCACCCCACAGCGAAGGGTCCCCACCTGCTAGCAAGGAACCACCAGCGGAAGAGCTGGCCACAGGGCAGAGTGACGCTGTTCTCTGCCCAGCACCGTTCCCTGCACCAGCAGAAGCACTGGCAACCGGGCAGAGAGTCGCTGCTTACACCCCCATGATCTGGCTCTCCCCAGCACAAGCATCCGGGAGGGGGCGCAGGCGGCGACCCTCCCCAGCGGCTGTCACCAATTATGGGAAGAAGGGCAACCGGCACTCCTCCCCAGCGGCATGGGCCAGTGGGCAAAACGAGCCCCAGCTCGGAAAGCCAGGTAGGGGTAAGTGAAACTGCTGCTGCTTTGGAGTGGGCTCTTGTTGTTTGGGTGGGGGAATGTGGAGTTGACTCGGGACAAGCCCGTAGTCAGGGTAACGGAACCCCTGGAGAAAGGTCTCCCATGCCTGCAGAGGAGACTAAAGAGGGCTGCCCACTGGAGAGGCTTCTGGGCTGGCCTCTTACCCTTTGACTACGGGCCAGGCCTAGGAGCCTGGGTGACTGACTTGGGGCTGCCAGGGTGCCCCAGAGGCCGCAACGCCCACTCTCCCTACCCCGCAGGACTAGAGACAGTAGAGGCCCTGTCATCCCCAAGCCGATCCGTTAGGGATCTGGCTGTGTCTGCCGGATGTTTGCACAAGAGGGGAGTAATGTGAAGAACCATGTCTGATCTTCACTGTTATTATTATTATATTTATGTGTACCCTGTTTGAATGTGGCTTCAGCTCCAGCCTTCAAAGAGACAATCCTATAATCTGGCTGGGGCTCTTAATCAGCCAGCACAGCCCTGTCTGCCCAGGCGGCACCCGCACTACAGGGGGGATAACACAGGTGGGGGAAACCCATTGTATCCCTTAATCCCCTCACCTGATACATCCCCTGTATACCGATGGGATTTGTGAGGGGATGTGGCTGATGGGATGTGGCTGATAGGATTGGGGGTTGGGTTCGGTGCCCAGTGAATGGAGATTGTATATAAATTCTGTGTGTTTGTAATAAAGAGAGTTCTGTTTTTAACCTCAAAGCATGAAGTCCTGTCTCATGATTGAGGGAAGTGCTGAGGTAAATTTCTGATGTAGACCTTCTAACCGAATTTAACAACCGACCGGCCATAGCACCGTGAATACCTTCTCCTTTAGAATTAGCCTTTCAGCATCCATGCCATTAAGCGAAACATCTGGATGGTGTCTATATGGACATTGCGGTTTCCCAGTAGATCTGGAGATACTGGAAGTTCCCAAGAACAAATCGTCATCTGGAGCAGGTCCAAGAACCAGCCCCAGTTTGGCCAGAAGGGAAGGATTGCAAGCACCCTGGCTTTGTCCTTCTTGATCTTCTGGATATGCGGGATCAGAGCTACCACGGAAACACATAGCCTAGGTTGATTTGCTATATCGCTGTTAGCCGCCTAGAAAATGAGAATAGTCTATTTTGTAGAGAAACGCAAAAAGAGGGGTTTTCTGTTTTGTCTTATAGCCATGAGATCTACTTCTGTACGCTCAAACTTGACGACCAACCTGTCGAAAAATAACTGGGCTCAGAGACCACTCTGTCTGAGAATATCTTCCCCTGCTCAGGCCGTCTGCCAGTGTATTGAAGGCCCCCTGATATGACATGCCGATAGATCTCAGATGATTTTGGGCCCATAACAAAAAAATCTCCGAACATAGACATTGAAGCTTCCAAGCCCTTGTGCCTCCTTGTCTGTTGAGGTAAACTACTACAGTCACATTGTCTGACTGAAGCTTACGTGGGGGAACATAATCCACGATTTGGACACCTTTAGGGCTAGAAAAACTGCATTCAGTTCCCTTTAGTTGTATGACTGGCTTGCCTCTTCTGGTGGCCATCTTCTTTGGGCTCTGTGGAACCAAAGGTGAGCACCCCAACCTGTCTCTGGCGCGTCTGTTGTGACAATGGACCAGTCTGCTGGTTGAAAACAAAGCCATCAATTGAGTTGTTGGAGAACCACTCTTGACACCTGGATCTTAGAATCTAACTCCTCTTGAGACCTGGACCAGCTGGAAAGGATCTGCCACTGAAGTGGCGTCATTCTTGACCGGGCCCATCTTACTGCTGGTATGTTAGAGGTTAAAAACCCAGGAGACTCATTGCTTTCCTGATTATACAAATCGGATATCGTTGCAGATGGTTTGATCCGTGTGATCTTCTGAGAAGTAAGGTGCAAAAAGAGGGATACAGAGTCCACAATGCAACCTATGAAGTTGATTCTCCTGGATGGAGTAAGATTAGATTTTTCTATGTTTATGATCCATCCGTGCTGTTCTAAAAAGGCTATTGAAGCCTTCAGTTGGTGATTTAGTTGACTTGGACAGGATGCCTTGAGAAGCCAGTCGTTGACATACGGGATGACGGCTAAACCTCCTCAACTGCGCCGCCAGGAGACAGAGAAGCTTTGTGAAGACTTGTGGAGCGGTAGCCAAACCGAAAAGAATAGATTTGAGATGAAAATGCTTCAGGCCATTCTTTGTTCTTATAGCAAATCTCAGGAACTTCCTGGAATTTACTGCCATAGGGATGTGTAGATACGCATCTTTTAGGTCTATAGTGACCATGAAATCTCCTTCTCGGATGATGTGGGAAACGGATATAATGGCTTCCATTCTGAAATGCTGATAAGCGATACAACGATGAAAGATGGTCTTTAAATCAAAAAAAATTCAAGAATACACTCCTCTCCATTGATGTTCCGAGGGCACTTGTTCGATGACCTCTTTCACCAACAACTTCAACACTGCTGCCGACAAAACTTTGTTCTTACTTTTTGTAAGAGAAGAGGAACACAGGAAGTGGTCGCAAGGAACAGTGAAAAAACCTGATCTCGTAGCCTAGAAAAACTATTTGTCTAGACCACGCCGTTATTCATGTGTTTTCTCTGAAAGTGTTGCAGGTAACCCCTGCTCTCTTGCCTTCCAATGGCAAACCAAAAAAAAGTCTTCCTTGTTCAAACAGCAGGTCACATAAGGCTGCTTTTAGAGGCTGTATCCACCTTCCAAGATCTTAACCATACTGCCCGTCTGGCCATAAAGTAATCTTTTATTTTCTATATCAACAGGGCTTGATAACAGCTGCTCCCGCTGAAGCTGCTTTACTCTGAAACGCAGCTGCTTGAACCATTCTCCTAACGGCTGTTACGGCTCTCACATCCATAGCGTCTCAGAGTCCCGCTATCTCACCTATAGGAAGCGCGGTTTACTTAGATAACTGTGCAACTTGCACCTCTACCTTTGGAAGCTCTTGCCATTTAATATCTTCTTGAAACTTGAATTGCTTAAAACACTTAGAAATAAAAGCTCGATTGCCGGGGTTATTCCACTCCCTCTGCATCAATTCCACTAATTTAGGAGGAATAGGGGAAACCCTTCTTAGTTGCTCTCGGTTAAAACTGAAGAACGCAGTTAACTTCTTTAATAAACTTGTCAATTTCTTGAGGTGGAAAGTCAAATCCATCCTCTGAATCATAAGAATTAGTCTCAGAAGATAAGCGAGAACATTCTCCCGAAGAACGGTCAGACGATGCCGCCTTTAATGCCTTTTGCAGGTGACTCAGGTGCAGGAGATTTAGCTTTAAATGCTGAAAGGTCTGGGATTAATTATCTTGGAACCAACATAAGAATGACTGCATGTCTTTTTGCTTTTCTTTTGCCAAGATGTCCGCAGCACACTGTTGGCAAGTCTTTTTTCTGTAGCCGTCCGGGAGCGGCATATTACACTCTGCACAGGCTAGATATCTAGCTTTAGAAGCAGCTATTTAGCAGGAGGAGCAGGTTTGACTGTTAATGGAGAGGAAGGGTTCAACATGTTTAAATAAAACCAATGCAAGACAACCGTGTGGACTCTTGTGGTCAGTCAGGTTTGCACAGCTTAAAATAGGCTGCCAAATCATCAGAATTGGCGCCATAAAAATGAACCGTCCCGCGCATGCTAAGATCGCGCTACAGGATCACAGTGGAACAAATAGCCACCCGGGCGTGTGTTCCACACAGCTGCACATGCTGCTCCTCCTCCGTAACCAAAAAGGATAAAGTGAACGCTGCCTCTGTAAGCCAGTTACGAGGCGCGCAGCACGGAACTTCCACCCGGGAAGTTTAAACCGCAACCAAACACTTTTTAAATCCAATGCAAGACAACCGTGCGGGGGCTTGGTGACACGGGAACCTGACCTGACACACACTCTTGTGGTCAGTCAGGTTTGCACAGCTTTAAATAGGCTGCGAATTCATCAGAATTGGCACCATAAAAACAATCCGGCCCGCGCATGCTAAAATCGCGCTACAGGATCACAGTGGAACGAATAGCCACCCAGGCGTGCGTTCCACACAGCTGCACATGCTCCTTCTCCGTAACCAAAAAGGATAGAGTGAACGCTGCCTCTGTAAGCCAGTTACGAGACGCGCAGCACGGAACTTCCACCCGGGAAGTTTAAACCGCAGCCAAACACTACCCTCCCCCCCGCGTGCAGCACCATCAGAAGAATCCACGAAGCTGTTCACCCTACGAGGGACAAGAAAGAACTGAGGACTCTACCAGTTTGCCGGCTTTATGGGTAGAGGGGAGGAGTTTACTTTTTGATTGGTCTTTCAGAAGCTTGTCCTGAGGGGAAAGAACAACCCATACGTACTGCCACTATACGCAGGAAAAAATATGTATGTCGGGTATGTATGTAATCGGGATTTTACCAAACAAATTATTATTTTATGCATGTTTTATATCATTTGAAATGAAAGCCTTATTTTTTTCTGAAAGGAAATGTATAATTTGTGTGGGTACATCAAACACAGAAACGGGGAATCTCAATGAAACCCACAAATGGAGGGGTTAAACACATTTACCTTTACTCCAAATTCTTCACTGAGGTTTGTAAATAAATATTCATATCCATAAGCTGCTTTGCAGTTAAGCCAAACAACATGATATGGGCCCTTTTTTATCCAGCTCCGCACCAACTCCAAAATCCCAATTAAACATTCTTCCTATGGAATATAATACAAGCAAAGGAACAGCGTTTAAGACAGAATAGAGGACTGTACCCATACTTGCCAGATCCATAACAACGTTAAAATAACAGGTTACTTTTACCACACAAAACCAGCTACGTTCATTTAAACTGAAAGAAACTTAAAAACAAATCTGCCTTTTTTATTCTCTATAGATCAATATAATTTATGTTAAGAACAAAGCAAGTTTATAGGCGTAAAAAGTCAAATACTTACCCTACTAGGGATCTGGAAGTATTTTGGCTCAAAAAATGTTGTATCCAAGTAAATACTGTCAATGTCCTTGACTCTGAATGAAGAAAAAAAACAACATTATTGCATCACAGCATCAATCACTCAGGAACTATTTAAATTAACCATTTATTTTCGAAACACTAGGCAGAGCTGCTTCCTCCCCACCGCTCCCATTTCTATTGACAGGGTGGTACTGGTTTTGATGGAGAAACCTAGTGCAACATGGAATTGCAAAATACACAAAAGCCTGGTACGCCTCTATGAACTGGTTAATTGACTTAACCCCTGATGTCTCCAGCTTGCCCTGTAGCTAATAATGATGCAGTTTCTCATGGAAAGCCTATTTTTCTCTTTCAGCGTAACATACAGTGCAGATAAGCAAATACAAAAATGCCGTCTTATCTCATTTATTCCAACAGATTTCCTTTATCTGCACCACACTGAGCTTTATAGCAATGAAGTCTGTTCCTTTATAGACTTTCATTAGTGTGTGGCTAAGATGATAGAGCTAGAAGGCATACTAATGGCTAATATCCAGCTGCCTAGAAAAACCATATTATACAAAAACTAGAGACAGCACAATATTTTGACAATGTATTTTTAATCCGATACTAATAATAAAACAAATTGGTGGGAGTTCCCCTTTAAAAAGCTGTTTAGCTCTTATGTCATATCGTTCATGTTCTTCAAGAGAAGGAAGCCTATGGCAATGGACTGCATATGATATAGGTTTCTGGTGTCTTAACCTTGTTTTCAAGGAGTTATCAGTAGAATCCCAGACCTGTATCACCAGCAACTCCTTTCAACAGCGTAATGTTACTCACCGATAGTGCTAGAAGATGACCTTTGTGTTTAAAACAGGTTAGACTCAGATCTAACCATACAGTGCAAAACTGCTTTGAATTACACATTCAAATGATTTATATTCTCCATGTTACGAGTTACTCTCTATTTGTAGTAATGCTGGCTTTAGAAGAAATCACCCTTAAACAGTTATATACTCTGGTTGATTTTCTAGAAAATCAAATGGTGAGCTAGACCCCCTTTCTCCGGCATCATCTCAAAAATCTAGTATACATGCCTTCATCATGGATAGAGGGCCACTGGGTTCAATGCCGAATCCAGCTGCCTAGGTCTGGAGGAATACTCAAGGCGCATGTGTGTTTGCACCCCAATTACTCTACAACTGAATAAAAGAGATCCTAGAAGACACTGTTCCTGGTGATTAATGCAAAGAGGCTAGTAGAGCGGAGTATATGTAAACGTGTTTTCCGAGCACCTGTTTCCTGAATGTAATAGCTCCATGCGAGCCACTTCCCCTTTTGCCAGCCTGAAGTCCCCTGTGTAAAGAACAGTCCCGTTTAAACCTTGAAATAAAAACCTGTTTGAAAGAGAACATTCATTTATTACAAAGTGTTTTGTTCTTTTTATACACATTGACAGAAGATGTCTGAGCATAAAACCTACAGCTGCTGTGGACTTCTAGTAACCAACGACATTATCAAAAAGTTATTCTGTTCTAGAACAAAAAGGGTTCCATTATTCCAGTATTTTAAGTAGAACTTAAAACAATGTACAGTTTCTTTTTTAAGTCAGTATTGACCTTTAATTTCACTTTAAGGTGCTTTTACAATCTTGTCAATACTCATCTTCAGCATTTCATAAAGTCGCACTGGAATTTTATTTCATAAGGTTAATAAGTATGGAATACAGATAAACATATATTTTTATTTTTTTTTGAACATACATTACAGAGCCTGGACAGTGACCCGCAGGTAGGAGTGTGACCAAAATCTCTTCTTTCTGCAAAGAGAAAAAAAAACATTTAACTTTAAAATTTTACCAACATGATATTAACTTCCATCAATTTAACATAGAGGTAAATTGAATATGCTAATAAATATTTATTTTGTTGCAGGGAGGAAACTAAAAACATGAACCTAAAAGTTGAGAAGCACAGTCCATCTAGGCTGCCCATATCTTCCTGCTATGAAAGCCTCAAACTTTGTTCGGTCCTTGGTCTTGTCTTATATTAAGAACAGCCTTGAAGTTCTGCTATTCATGCTTAAATTCCCTCACTGGAGTAACTTCTACCAATTCTGCTGGAAGGTGGTTCCATGAAGTAAAGCTTCCTTACATTACATCTAAACCTCTGTCCCTTTAGTTTAAGACTTCACCGAGAGGATTTGTGCACACAGTCTAACTATACAGTGTATTAACATATGTCAAGTTTCAGCCACACACATACAATTTATAACTATTACTTTTTTCCTAGAGGACTCATGCTTCGTCTGTGAATACCGGGTCCCCAATCTTCTCTTTCGGGGGCTGCACTCTTCATACAGAGAATCTTTCTTTCGTTTACGACCTCCCCGAAAAAGGAGGACCACTTGGGCTGAATGATAGGTATCTTTAAGATTTCTACACCCGCTCAAGTAGTTACAGCAAGCAGCTTTGTAACTGTGATCACCCTTGTAGTTACTGAAGCACTTATGGAATCCATAATTCTTTAATGCTTGTGTTGGTTATATATATATATATTTTCTGGAAAAACACTCACATCACCCGTAACTTCATCAACCAAAGAAATCTGAGTCGGAGTATCAACCTCTATAGCGACCTGCGTGCAAGAAAAAAAGCATCATGATTTTGTATTGCCATTTACGTTTTCTGAAAGCCACTCAAGGTGAATTGACAGTTTACACAAACTATTTCACATAGTAGGGGTTATTTGTAAAAGAGCTTTATTTTAATAATCATGGGCTGCGCATGACACTGTATAAATAGCAGGTTACATTTATCCTGGCGAGAGACGTTATTGTCATCTTATAACCATAACAAATATGCCGCCATAGGTTCTTGCATTAAACATAGTCTGTTGACAGTTAAAAAAAAAATAGTCCGCATAATTTCTAGATCATGTACAAAACAACCGAGAGTTCTTATTTAATAAAAACACTTACTATACGTTTTTCCCAAAATGCGTATCTTGGACTTGTTAGAAGTAACTCCTTGGTAACAGGAGAACAATACAGGTAAACTTTCAAGCTAGAAAATAAACAAAATAAATGAAAGCATTTCAGACTTGTTTTTATATTTTTTCCAGCTGAATATCCACAAAAAAATGATCAACCTATAGTTTTGTCCCATCTAAAGGCAAAACATTATATACCAGGGGTGTCCAACCTGCGGCCCTCCAGCTGATGCAGGACTACACCTCCCATAATGCTCTTTCAGCTAAGTGGCTGGCAGAGGAGTATGAGATATGTAGTCCTGCAGCAGCTGGAGGGCCGCAGGTTGGACACCCTTGATATATATACAGTATAAAAAAAAAAGGGAAGAGTGTGATGTCACAAGAGCAGAAGCCCAAAAGTGGCACAAAAGAATAACTTAATACGAATATACAAATAAAGAAAGTGATGATCAAGCAACTGCTGCTTACAAACTTTATTATATCCGTTAAATATGTGTATATTGCCAACAACAGAGGTTGGTCCATGTCGTCAGCAAATTATGGTCAACTTTTGGGTTATTTTTCCTTTTAAAATGTACTGAAATATATGCATTTATTTACCCATAAGAAACACTGAAGGCAAATGAAAAAAATGGCAAACCAAGGTACGTATTATTCTCATATCAAACCTGCACTGCAGTCTTCGCTTCAAAAAGGGTCCACGCAGCCCTTTCATGTGATCTTTATAGGGAAACAAAACATTAACACTTAATGTCTACATGCAACCAAATACTTGATAAAGAAACATGCAATATATATATATATATATATATATACTACATATACTGTATGTGGACAACACAGAAGCGCATACACGGTATGTTTACATCACAAGTTTTCTGGGGGGTTTTGTTTTAATTTTTTTTCACAACGCAAATTATTTTGCATCTTCAAAGTAGTAGGCATGTTGTGTAAATGATACAAACCCCCAACAAATCAATTTTAAATCCAGGTTGTAATGCAACAAAATAGAAAAAAAATGCCAAGGGGGGTGAATACTTTTGCAAGGCAACCCAACGTGTTTTGCCAATAAGACTTCCCCTGAGGAAGCCCTACTGGGGAAAAGCGTTGGGTGTTCGGAGTCATGCCCCGTATGTTGAGATGTCAACACCCGCTGCTGTGTATGTGTGTTGGTGTAAGTATGTGTTAGTATGAGTGTGTAACTCTGTGTGTGAGCCCTTCACTGACTACAATACACAATAGATTCTCAAGCGCATTCACTTCCAACCTGTTAGTGCATCTACATCTCACAAGACATGTTTTTTTATTCTAAATCGAGACTAGTATCAAACTCGGTGTTTTAAGAGCACACTACAGCAAGTCACGTTTGGAATTAATCATTTGATGGTAAAGTTGTAAAAACGATACGTTGTTGCCTAAGAGTCCATACACTCACCCTTGTGGCAGTGAGACAGAAAATAGGCTCTAGCAGACAGGTTCTCCTTGTCAAACCTGTCGATAGATATGGATGGGTATTCTTTCATGCGACCCTGAAACGAGCTCATATTGCCTGCCCAAGAGGCAGCCTGGCCCCAGAACGAACATCAAGAGGTTCCGGAAACGGCAAAGTGCAACAGACAGCATGCAGCTTCCTTGTAGCAAGAACAGAGAGCCTAGAGACCGAGGCGCTTCAGCCAATCAGAGGGCTCTAAATGATTGGCAGCCAATCAGAGGGCTATTTACATGCACGGAGAAGCAGTATTATAAAACCCACTGACTCCACTATGTGGCCTTCTAAGCCTGTTCAATGCAGTGTGATAACATGAACCGAGCACCTATACCCCAGGTTCGGTTAACCTTCGGTCTCTCGCGCTACAGCCAATCGAGAGGGTGTCCTCTCTATCCGCTTAGCTAAGCACCCTTCAGGCTCCGCCCTGACTCCCGGGGATAGCTCATATTCGGCCTCTGACAATTGTATCAGCGGGTGGAGTCGCGTTATGGTTGCTTGGATACCGTTTGTGTGCATCTGAGGGGCGGATTTAACGGATTCTGTCAACCGCCGGCTTAAAGCGTTCCAGCGAGAAGCTGAGTTTCGGCGTCAGGGAACACCGATCACTCATTCACTCTTCTATTATCATCTGCATAACAGAACCTGGCGGCCGGCACCTACCCCAGAGACCAACGGTGAAAGCAAGTGAGAACTTTTTGGATCCGAATGACATTGTTTCCTTTGTAACACTTTGCGTTACTCCTAGTCAGGCTGGTAAACCATCATTTTCAGGACAGAACCAATCATATCGCCTTAACCCTAACGTAAGGTGCCAGTTCAGTTTGTGTTAGACTATAACCTTTAATAATATTAATACCACTAGTAATATCCCAAAGGGATGACATCAACAAACATTGTGTTACTTTGGGAAATCCCGAGAGGCAAGTAGTGATGGTACCATGTCAATGGATTGGTGCCTCCATGTTGTCTACAGATACATAAAACCCCCTTTCTTCCTCCTACATTCTTCCTGATTTTCTCTTTTCCCATATGGTAACAGTATAATGCAGGAACAATATGTATGGTTTAATGTAAAAGATTACTGCATGTATTGTTGTTGCACTTGCCAACATACACTTAAATCTCTAGATTGTAAGCTTGCGAGCAGGGCTCTCTCCACCAAATATATCGGTTTGTCTTAGTCTGTCAATTCTTGTCTTGTCATATCCCTTGAATTTATGTGTTGTATTAAGTGCTGCATAAACTGTTGGCGCTGTATAAATAAAAGATAATAATAATAATAATAATAAATCTCCTCCTGTCCAAGTCTCCATTAGTATTAGAGCCATTCTGAAGAATAATGCACATTAAAGTACTGATATGCATTATTGAAAACAATAGTAAGCTTGCCTTAAGTAGAAGCCGCTTGCGATGTTCACCGAGCCCGTGCTGGAGCTTAGAAGAAAGCAGAAGGGTGGGCAAAGGGGCAAATGCATATGGGGGATTGATGCGAAGGGGGATACCGCATTAATGTAAAGAAGCCTTTTAGCTATCATATGCATTAAAGCAACATATGGTGGCTGCAGTGTCCCACTAAATGGAAGATGAGCTTTAGAAATTTTGCACTTTGTTTTACTAGCAGTATATTTGTAGATGAAATGTATGTTTTAATGATTTTGTAGACCCCTCATAATTTTGTGTTTTCTTTTCAATGTGTACAATTGCAGTTTGAAGACATTAAGATATTTTGATACAATGTCTGAAGATTTTGGAGCCATTTCTTCTGAAATGAAACCAAAGTCAATGACTCGTGCAAAGCAGTGGTCAGATGAGATTGAAAACCTCTACAGGTTTCAAACAGCCGGGTATCGAGATGAATTGGAATACAAACACATTAAACATGTAGAACTGGTAAGGCTTTTCTATTTAATTTACAAGTATTGTTATAATGAGATCATTTGTGATGGGTGAAAAAGGGCATTTAGCAAAAAGTCATCTATTGAGCAGTAACTAAATAATATTTAATATAGTTCACTCAATATCCTTTTTATCTGTGACAGGTGGATCGCTGGCCTGAGACTGGCTTTGTGAAAAAACTTCAAAGAAAAGATAATACTTTCTATTATTACAACAAGCAAAGGGAATGTGAAGAGAAAGAGGTCCATAAAGTTAAAGTTTATGCATATTAAAAATGTCATTTTCATTCTGTGTAGATTTTTTCTCAATGCATTTAATAACGGGTTATACATAATATCCTATAGAACAGCTGTCTGGTATATTGATTTATCAGGTAAATATAAATATACATTCCAATCTGTTTAATGAAATATACACTCTTGCACAAAGTGTACAACTGTCGACTCTTCCTTCTGCTAATATCACAAATGAGCTTTCATGGGAAAAGTAGGCCTCAATGAATCTGGAAATTTAAGAACATGTTTAATATTTACTAACATATTTAGCACTGTATAGACAACCAACACCACAAAGACCACTGCAGTGTTTCTGCTGATTAGTTTACACTTAGGATTCTAGAATTTGATTATTCTAAATATCGCTGTGTCATTTCACATACTGGATTGGAAGACTTTATGTGCAGTTGTTTCTATGATTGCTGGAGTTTTGTTCGAAAATTTCATTTTCTGCAATTCCAGTTTGGATGCAATTCAGAGGGCTTTCCCCATTCAGGAAACTAAATTTTTTGTTACTCACTCTCTCACAGGCTTTCACTGTCCGTGTCTCCCTACCTTCTCAGTGGCTTTGCTTCTGGTTCTCCATTTCTACTGATTTCTCAGGTTGTCCTGGCTGTCTGTACTGTTATCCTAGGCTGGCGTAGTGGTTCTGGGACAGGGCAGAGGCTCAGCACACACCCTCTCCCCCAACTGGAGGAATGGGTCTACACCAGGCCAGAATAATGCACATGGATATGCAGAGAAAGAGAAGTATAGTAACGGAGAACAAGTAGTGGAGTGAAGGAGAAGCAGAGACACAGAGAAGCTAGGGAGACATTGACAGAGCGAGTGAGAATAACAGTGTGAGAGTGAAAAAACCTAATGAAATGCAAAAAACTAATTTGTAGCGCTTTGATTCCTTTTTGTTTTTGAATATTCATACAAATTGACGAAATTGGGAAATTTGTATGTAGTGCCTTTCACTAGGATGTCACCCCAGTCCAACAATACGATATATATTATGACAGTTTCTCCTTCATTGACAAGGTTGCAATGAACTGATTAGAATAAAAATGGCTCTCCTCTCTGAACAAAAAAAAAAAATGAGGTGTGAAAAATGTGCCAGATGTCCTGCATGGATAGTGCTGCCACTGCCATTTATTTCAAAATAAGCAATTTACTGTGGTGCATGTAGGTATGTGAGCATGGATGTGTAATTGTGTGCGCGAGCATGGATGTGTAATTGTGTGTGTGAGCATGTATGTGTAATTGTGTATTTGAGCATGTATGTGTAAGTGGGGTGAAATTGAGTGTGTGTGTTAGAATGAATGTGTACGTGTGTGAGTGTAAGTGTGTTTCTGAGTGTATGTTGGAAGGGGGGGGCAAAGAAAGCACAGACAAGCTGTGAAGTTGGGGGGCCCCGGGGCAATTTTTGCACCAGGGACCAGAGTTCTGCCACACACGTCCGCTATAAGGTAATTTTATAAACTATTATCAAACACGTTACGCTGTTCTCAAACGCTTTATTTATTTACATGTGAGGGCGCCAGCTCACGGTCAACATGGTCTCTGTTACAGTAAAATATGGCACCTTAGGGTCAGTAAGCATTCCATGGATGAAATAAACCGGTGGCTGTATTTTTTCCAATAATAATAAACTAGCTATTTACTAAAGGCATAATATGATTTTCAGTCCTTCACTATTCATAGAGGAACATTTTAAGTGTGAACGTTATGCCAGGTAGCGCTTTGTTTCAGTGGAAATTACATTATTCTTTTCCGTGAGGCATTCTGTCGCCGTCACAGTAACTTTTGAAACGAACAGGTAACAAAACATTTATTTCACGCTGCGAATGACGCAGACGCGGGGCCGGCGTGCTTCATTCTTGTCCAGCCTCCCGGCCAATGGGAAGTAGAAGGTGTAACTGGGCATGCGCACACCACCCATCTCTTCTCGCTCCCGTTGAGCACTGTCTCGGGTTTGGTTGTCCGGGTAACGCGCTCTCGATGTGCTGAAGTCGGGATTGGCAGCTCATGGTGGCGCGCTTCACACCGGCGGAATGCTGCAGGTGACACTTTGTAGGGGAAGGCAGGGAGTGTGTCCCCTGTTCTGTGGTTAGTGATGCGTTTGACAAGACACTTTCAAGCGGGGGTGGCTGGCGCATTATGTAGTACTGCTGTTAACTACAGTTTACAGTGAGCATTGAAAGGGTTACGGAGGGTGACCGAGGTGAAATTAGCAGCCTGTTGGGGTATTAGTACCTGAAGGGCATGCAAGCCAATGTGGCGCTGTTTATATCTTCGCGGTGGGGCTTGTTGAACACCTTCCGTGTATTGTATGTGTTTTTGGCATGCATCCGTGTATTGTATGTGATTTGGCATGCACTTCGTTATACGCTACGTTAATGTACGTCAGCCAGTCAGTCAGCTGATAATGGTGCAATAACAAAGAGCTGTGTGTGGAAGCCGGGCCTACCTGTCCATGAAGCCACTTTATCGCTCCAAGACCCAACATTTGATTACTGGCACCTGCTTTTACTTACTCGAGTGGGAGCAGATGAGTTAAGTGATTTGGAGGAAGGCCCAATCCCAAATAATCCTTATGTTTGTTTATGATACTGCTTTTAGTTTTATCCTTTACATACAGGCATTATATCTCTTTTCCTCAAAGCCTTGGTACGCTTGGAGCATGTCATTTATATTACTAGATAAAACAGCCATTAGCTCTGATGTTAATGGGCGCTCCGGCATATCCCTTTTGCATTGCGTATTAATGTGTGCACAAATGTTATTGTTTCACAAACTTGTTTTAGAAGTATGCGAGTCGGCCAAGGAACAATCCACTAGGGAAAAACCCATTGTGTCGATCCTGAAAAATGAGAGATGGCTGCTCCTATCTTTATACGTTAATGAATATACACTGTGTATTTTAATCTGTAAATATATGTTTATATATTAAGTGTGCTAAACTGTGAAATACACAACTCGGGAAGAGTGACAAATCTTGTTTAAAGGGACAGTCCAATGCCCCGTACAGCACTACCAAAGAAGAATGCATATTAGTATTTGAGTAATTTTTACTATTGGCTACTTGGAGCGTCCTATTACTGGCAGTGAATTGTCCAATTAGGATCAGTGAGAGCGCTTTCTGTCCATGCACAAGAGGGTTCATTTCGAACTCGAGTTGGCCGATGGTGAATACATGCATACCGGTCAACAGGCAAACAGGCTTCGATGCTGAGGAAGGTATGACATAAGGTGACACTCAGCTATCATATGCATTAATGAGCATGCAATGGCGAAGGTGTCCCTTAACTATGCTAAATAAAGCTTTATTAATTTGAAATGTGTTTCTTTCTTTACGTTCAACGTCAGGTCTGATATAATGTAGGCAATATTTGTTTCGTTTACAAAGAAAACAATGTAAGAATAGCAAGAAATAAACAATGACGTTTTCTATTTTGAAAATGTCAGCGTTCTCTGGAAATATTAGTTATTCAGTGAACTGTGAATCTACCAAACAGGTAGATTGTGAACCACAATTTAAATTAAAGCCAATCAGTTATGTTCCCAAATTCTGCATCTTACAGTTCCGAACATTGAATAAAACTTAACATAAATGTAATGATGCTTTCAGAGTGAGATAAGCAATGGATATGCATTCACAACAGAAAGTACAGTAATGGATTTTAAGAAATACTTATACTAATTAACAAGTAAAAACTTATTCAAATGCAACAGACATGATGGACCAGTCCTTTTCTGCCATGACTATTTATTTCTGTTCTTAGAATATTTAAATGTATTGCTCCAGTAAACCTTACAACAAAGAACGCATGTTAAAGTACTAGTATAAGAGAGATGTTAACTCTGCCATTGTGTAGGCTACATGAATCGTAATAAATGTCTTTGCTAAGAAACTCTTTACAAAAAAATGCATTATATATATATATAACATGAACTTTTATGTGCTATAAATACTAATAGGGACACTTTAATGCATGTGATAGCTGTCTCCTTTAAATTAACTTTTCCCTCTTGCATGGAGGGATTCTACAGAGTTGCCCAATGCATTTGCTCTCTTTCCCCGCCCTGTAGCTCTTTGGTTTGAAGGAGATGTATTTGGCGAAATTATTCTAAGGAGACCCAAAAATAAATATAAATAATAAAAAAAATGAAAATAAAAAAGACCCCAGTGATGTCATCAAGACACCCTCCAATTTCAAGAAAATGTAGGAAGAAAAAAAGGCCAATATCCATTGTTAAGATACCACCATTTGAATTACCCTGGGGTGGTCTGATGGGGTAAATTGAATTGACCGGCTTCAAAGATGGGGAAGAATGAGTAGATGCCAAAATTCAAAGTTAAAGAAAAAATGCATACCTCCCAAATGTGGCCTTTTAGCCCCAAAACAACCTGACAAACCTATGCATTGGTGGTGTTACTGTGTTTGGCTGTGTTGTATACCAGAAGCTGTAAATCCATACCAAAAGTATGTGTACAAGAAAAATAATGGTGTCTGCTTTTATTATATTTTGCATTGCAGTTTACCAAAGATCTAGGTTTCTTAATGTTGGCTTTCAAGCAGTCTGAAGCTTGCATGTTTATACCACCCCAATGATTTGTGGCTTCCTATTAAGTTTGTGTTAAGTTGCTGGTTGTTCCTGTACTGGTTCGAGCAGCTTTATTATTATTATTATTATTATTATCCTTTATTTATATAGCGCCAACAGTTTACGCAGCGCTTAATACAATACATAAATTAATACAATACATAAATTCAAGGGATATGACAAGACAAGAATTGACAGACTAAGACAAACCGATACATTTGGTGGAGAGAGTAAATGTGGGTGAGAAGAATGTCGGACAGGAAAAGAAATGAACTTATTAGGGATGTCAGTAGTGCTGCAAATAAATGAGTCTATAGTGTCAAAAAGGTACAAGCTGTAGGTAGTTTTGATAAATGAATTATGTGCATCTGAATGATTAGTACTATGGAATGTGTTGATGCTTTGTTGTTTTACTTTTTTTTTTTTTTTAGTTTTTAAAGTTATTTCATTTCCCCCCCATTTTGTAACCCTTTTTGGCTGGAGATAACTTTGAAGTCTTTATAGATCCCAGGGATGTCTTCAGTAGCCCAAATGATGTCATAATGACATTGCTTGAGTCTGTATAATTTGTATGTTGTATATAATGGTTGGTGTGCAGATGCACTGCATTTACTTGGAAAGGAAGAATATGTTGATCTCTGTGTTTTTCCACATTTAGTGTTAATAGAGATTTTGTTTGTTTTACTGAAAAATGCTTTTTCTGCATTAAAATGGTTTTGAAGGGGTAATATTTGCTTTGGGCGACTTGCTCATACGACTGGGAAACGGAGAAAAATAATGGCTTTATTTACTTGTTTTACGAATAAGGAGAGATTCAGATGGCTGTTTGAATAAAGGTCTTCATTGTTCCTCATGAAATGTAAATATTGTCTGGCTACACCAGTTGAACTAATCAGGTTTTCTTCAAAGCAAATGTTTAGCACAAGTAAGACTTGAAGGAGAACTTAGCTTAATAAAACTAGACAAATGTTTAGAACAATATAAAGATTTTTTTCACCAGTTACGGTGTAGTGAAAACTGACATAAAAGAGCTCTCTGCACGTATGTATTGCTAAATTACATTTCCAGAAAGAAGGTCAGAATGTCTAGAGGCGATCTAATGCTTTAAGTATAGTTGAAGAAAAGTTTCAGATTAGAACCAAAAGTAGAAACGTGTTTGCGGCAATGTAATGGCGAAAGAGCAAAATATAAGCACTGAGTAGGGAGTTGGTTGAGAAGTAATAATTGGATCGCATCTGACTTTGCATCTATGCTACAAAGTTAAATAGAACACTAGTAAACTTTTGATCTATGCCTTGACTGGAACAAATGAGCTTAAAGTTCAGCAAGGGCTGCGGGTCGCCTACCATGACCACACCTCCTGCTTTTTTGTAAATTGACTCTTCAGGTCAATGTCGTGTTCTTTTTTTTTTTTGTCTACAGGAAGCAGGTCAACATGAAGTGAAACTTCAGGGGATTGCCCTTCAGCAAAGAGTACAGCAACCGTTTTGGCTTGTGCTGTCTATGAACAAAGCAGTCTTGGCATTATGTTCTGAAGGTGCCTGCCTTTCTTCTGCAAGGTGTATGCTTTAACACCCAATCTCTAGGTTCATGACTGAAGAAGACGCTCCGTTTATAATGGAGGATTATACCACCAGGACCTATGGAACAGGTGGCCCGGACAACAGACCTTTGTTTGGGGAGACTTCAGCAAGGGTGAGGCTTTGTTGCACAGATGTGTCAATGTAATACAAGAGGTATTGTGGAAAAAATGATGTCAATAAGTCCCCTCTGCTTATAACGATGCATACAGCTTAAGAGAAGTTGCAGCCTTTATATATTTCTTTTACAGATCAGTATTTTTTATCTCTGATTTGCTATATTCTTCTAAACGTTTGCAGCATGTTAGAACCATTTTATGTTGAGAAGCCACTCAACACAACCAGTGTTTTACACCACACCATTAGAATTGTTCATGTTTCCTATTCTGTTAAGTTTACAGGGCACATTTTGGGATGTTTTTTGTTGGCTTTTTTTTTTGTTTTTGCACAATTTTGTTTTGAAACAGATACCAGCTTCCTTCTAAAGTAGTTGGTTTATATGAAAGTAACTTGAAGTATTCGTAGAGTCAATATAACTTGAGTTCAAAGATCTTGAACAAACTTCAATAGAATTCACAATTCAAGAGGTACTTGATCAATGCTATGTAGTAATGCCATGTTTGTCCTTATCCTGATAAGTGAAATTTTTCATTATTCACGTAATACCATGTTAAGCAATTATTCAAAAAGTTCTCTTTTAATGGGGGTTGGATTATCAACACGATTTAGACATTGATATATTTATATATCTATAATTAAAAATATATGTTATATATATATATATATATAATTGATTTGTGCACCAGGTCTTATGGCCTGGAATTTCAATTTTTTTTGTCTCCACTTTTCAGGATAGAATCATTCATTTGATTGTTGGTGGATTAACATCCCTCTTTGTTCTGGTAAGTATATACATAATCTGCTCAGAGTTCTCTTGACCAAATAGCATTAAACATTTTATTTTAATAAATAACACTTGCTCTGTAAGGCTGCACAGAACATCAGGGTAAATGAGGGAAAGGAGACTATGTAGTATTTCCACTTTACAGTGTAAAACCTCTGATTTCCCTAAACACAGCTGACATCGGTGTTAGATTGTCTAATAGCAGACTTTGATTATGTACTTAGCATTTACTTTATGAATGGCAGAACTAACTGTGTTCTAACAATACATTTTACATATTCCTTTGTTTCACAGGGTTGGAATCATTAGTATAGTCACACTATAGACCACTATTTCCCAACTTTTAATGCATATTGGAGCACAATTTTCCATGGACTCAATGCATTTTATTGAGGGTGGATTTGATTTAAATCAAGTTGATTTTAAATCACTGGCCAGACTCAGTTTTTAAAGATTTACAATAATAACCTGTCAGATTAGTAAAACAGCTATATTGTAACTGATTTTAGTTTAATAGGTTAATCACTCATATTTGAAGAAATACCTTTTTTTTTTTTTTAAATTTAACTAAAACAATAACATACATCTATAGCATACATCTTATATTTGCTGTAATGTCAACTGAAGTGAAGTGGTTAAACAAAATATCTTTAAAAAAACATAACTAAGCTCTGTTTCATGCTGAATAACCTTTGGCCTATAATGTATCTTAAATAGGAAATATTATCCTATATAGGATAGATTTTTGCTCAAAAAGCATTTCATTAAAATGAGTTCTTTTTAAATTTTAAATGATCGATTTGAAACGTCCCTGATGTTTTTGCATACAGGTCTGTACATGCATTAATTTATGTTTTATCGATGTTAAAAGATCCCTTACCTGCTTCTATTGTAGCTCAGCCCACGTTTTAGTCAATGAGAGTTCAGCTGGCATGCGTGTTGATGAGCTGAAAGTGCAGTAAACTAATATATATATATATATATATATATATATATATATATATAATGCATAATGTATCCCTTTTAAAAAAAAAAGTCTGTATCCATTTACATGCACAAAGAAGCAATGTACTCCATGCAAAATTAATTTTAACATGAAAATAAGGCAGAAGGTGCATCGTTAAGAAGAACCAGGAGAATGAAAGCAGCATTTCTGACATTATAAAAATAGTCTAATTTGTGTGTTAGTAACCTCTGCACAGGCTAGTCCTAAAGTTAGGAAACTGATTTTTTTTATGTGGAAATACGAACAGACTTTTCTTACCTGGCTGTATTAACTTAGACACAAATGTTTGAACATTCTTTGTATCTGTGTACATTCAAGTTACCAAATACCAGTGTGCTTTTCCTTCAAGGTTTCTTTTGGCCCTGCATAATGCATTTGAAATGTCAAAACTTTATTAAAGCAATCATCATAATGCGTAGGGCAGAGCTTCCCAACCAAGTCTTCAAATTTGTTTGTTGGACTAGAATGCGGTAACTACTAAATCCTGCACCGTCAATAAAAGTGTATGCGTATGAAAGCGCTAGGACAGTGATGTCAGGGAGTTGAAATAGTGTAGAGACTAATTTTATGTTTCTAAACATTTTTCTCATAGTTGTTTTGGGTAGATCACAAGTTCAACCACACGAGAAAAAAAGATTTTTAGAAAGGCTGTTTACACATACTTTGGAAACTCTGTAATTATTTGTAACTGTATTTATGAGAGATTGTGTGACTGAATGAGGGCAGTGGAAAAGTGTAATCTCAGAAGCAAAAGCACACTGAGGCCTATTGGCCAAGGGGAGAGTTTACAATAAGAAGGGCTGAGTTGTCTCTGTTTAAGCTGATTTAGGTATACATTGTACAGGGCCAGCCAAGTGCTTCCTGCAGCAGAAGCATGCAGGTATAGTAAAGGAGATGAAACACAATTCTCCTTTTAGTGAATGAACCTACCTGTATTGGGGATGCCAGTAAAAAGAAAAGAATTCCCATCTGGTTCTGTAGAGAGCTGAAAGATATTCTAAAACCAAAAGACTGGCATATAGAAAATACATTTAAAAGTATACAAAGGCAGGCCGGTCCGCAGGTTGCACACATCTCCTGTTGCCTGTGCTCCAACTCTGGTTTCTCCCATTGATTTCAGTACTAATATATACAAACTGACAGTTCTGTAATGTTTTACCTTATTTATCAAGGGTACTTTGGTATTTGTTCAGCATATGATTGCTTCTGTGTTCCACCTGAATGGAGCTGCTGGCGCTTTGGTAGTTTGTCTTTTCAGTAAATGTCCTTGTATAAGGAAGTGGTACTTATTCCTTCACCTTTTTGTGTGAAGTCATCAGATGGCCTTCATTTTTCTACATATCAAAAGATCAACCATCGACTATTGCTGGAGTTGTTGTAGATTGACATTTATGCTCGGGGAAACAATACCTCAATGCGGTTTTCGAACCATAATGGTATGTGTGTAAACGCTGTGCTGCCACTTTTCTAGCTAATGAAATCGGTACATTTACTACTGTACGTCTGTTGCTCCAGTAAAAACATTGCTTGTGTGTAGTTTATATTATTGCATATAATTATGCTTTTTTTCTGGGATAATTTTGCACTTTATATGCTTTCTCCCAACAGGTAACATTTATCAGCGCTTTTGTTTTTCCTCAACCACCTCCGAAGCCGGTGAATGTGTTCTTTGCTATCTGCATATTTTTGTGCTCCGTTACAGCTCTGGTACTGGTAAGTGTTAAGACTGGGAATTCATGAGTTAATTTGATACTGGGCTGAATAGCTGGGAAGGGTTAGTGGAGGCCCCCCACCAAGATTTAAAATGTTCCCGTTATTGAAAGAAAAATGCCGTATTTGCTCGATTATAAGATGTTTTTTTTCAGAGCAAATGCTCTGAAAAATACCACTCGTCTTATAATTGGGGTCGTCTTATAATCAGACCTCAAATAGGTCCTCCTGTCTCCCCCCCGCCCCACTTACCGGTGCTTCTGAGTCCCCGGTGTGTAGCCGGGGCAGCGTGTAGATGTCTACGCGATTCACGTAGACAACTTACGCTGCAGCCGGAAGGAGGTATGGCTAGTAGAGGGGGTTGTTTGCGTCCATCTCGCAGACCTTCCCCGGCTGTCAGAGATCAGAGTTCCCCGATGGACGCAGACAACCCCCACTACTAGCCACACCTCCTTCCGGCTGCAGCGTAAGTTGTCTACGCGAATCGCCATATAACTACTGCGATTGACAATTATTTCACTTTCCAAATTTTAAAGGGATCTTCTAAACGAGTTATTCTCAAATTTAATGTAAAAGTGATTCCGGTGTTAAGTTGAAATGTGAACTAGCAGGATTACTCAATGGGTTTTTACATTTTGGAGCAGTTTTTTGTATTTAAATATACTTTATGTATACTTTGTTTGTTAATCACGATTATCTTACAGCTTGTTTTCTCAAATGCATAAATTGATACTGGTACTTTGATAGAATTTTATCTTGGAATTGATGATGCTTCGTATGTAGGCAAAACACATACTCGTGCTAACATTTACATCACTTTATCTCCCTCAGATTTTTTGGTATCGACAAGGAGACCTGGAGCCTAAATTTAGGAAACTGATCTATTATATTTTATTTTCCATTGTCATGTTGTGCATATGTGCCAACTTATACTTTCACGATGTAGGGAAATGAAGCATGAGGATTTCCAAAGGATACAGAATGCATTGGAAAGCATGATCTTCAGTAATCTTGATAAGAGAAGATAAAATAGTGGAACCCACATGGTTTTTCACTGTTCCCTTTAATGAGGGAAGATGCAACTGCCATGAGACTTACCTTTTTCCCCCTTTTAAACCATTGTTGCACTTACAAAACATTCTGGTCAAGCACTTTGAGTGTCTGTTTCTTTTTATGTCTGATTAGTTCAGATGTAACAAGTTAGTACAGTTTGTCAAATATTGTTTATTTTGTTTAAATATATCAGTTTGTTTCTACTATGCAACAGATGCCAGTAAGTACTGTTTCACATTACAAAAAAGTATAAGATTAGGCTATGAAAGACATCTGAACAAAGGTTTAAATAAACAAAAAATACTTGCCTTTTTGTTAAACTATTGTTTGAAAATGTCTAGAAAAGGCAAACATCTACCTCAAAAGTGAAGAAAGTACCTACAACTTGACAGTAATGTGGGGCTAGCACCTTTGGCGGAGTAATGTGTTCATAGACAAAGTAAACTGTCAAAATGACCATAAAAAAGTGGACTCTTTGGTACTTGCCTATTTGTTGTGATCTGTTATTTCTACTGTATTTTAAAAGAAATACTGAGGTGAATGACCTCCGTCAAACCCTAGGTTTTGGAAATGGAATGCTCAATGTAGTGGCTCACCCTTACTTAGGAGTGTTGGCAGTATTGCTAAGTCTATCCAAAAGACTGACTAAATCACAGCTCATCACATGAAATCCTGCACCAGGGGCTATTGCTGGAAAATTCTGTACTTTATATATGTTTAATTTTATCACATACTACCAGTAGGTGCAATACACTTTGTGTGTGAAGGGTAGATCTCCAGTTCCCATGCTAGACCATAATCATTACACCATACAATACTACCAAGGCTGATGTTTAATTTTTTTACTGGTTGTTGTTATAACAACTTATTAAATTGTTGTCACAATCTTTTTATAACTGGCAAAAAAAGTAGCAAGTGAGATTAACTCCTTTCAGTCCAATACGGAGTCAGCTGTACATCCTAAAAAGCCCAAAAGGACGTACCGGTACGTCCTAATTTTATTACAGCGGCAGAGACATCAGGAGCCATCTTGACAGCCTGGACTCCCCATCAGCCACAGCCATTACATAAGGAATGTCTAATGGCATTCCCTTCCTGTACACGTCACTGGAGGACAAGATATCCAATATTTCATGTGCATTATGAAGATATACCAAACAGGATCTCTGCTCCCCCTGCTGCCTTATGATGCCCGTTGTGAGCCGCAATGCAGGTAAGGGATCCTTGCTCTCTGATCAGGGCAGGGGAGATTAGAGGGAAGAGAACAATTGAATTGAATTTTTCCCCCAAAATATAAATAAAAATGAGCAATAAATTAAAAAAAAATACATAAACAATACAGTGGGCTCAGTGATGTCACTGACATCACTGGCTTATATAACCTGCAAGAGATCCTTAAAGGGATCTCTATCCATATTACACTCTTAACAGTCCAAAAAAAGCCATTACATCCCATTGTCCTAGCACTACATGTAAAAAGTATAACCCCTCCCCTAAAGTCAGAAGTATTACACAGTACCCTACATGGTAGTATTTTTAAGGGATGGATGTGGCCTTCTATAACATAGCAAAATATGTTTGTGGGGTATGTCTAATCAGGGGATGTGTTTTTTTTTTTGTTTTTTTTTTACATACTAGCACTAACTCTTTTTGGCATATTTCTAGGATTTCAAATGAAATCCCTATATTTTCTGGAAAAAAGGATGTATGATTTGTGTGGGTACATTTAAACAAAAAGGGGAATCTTAATGAAAGTAACATTGTAAAAATAGCAAAAAAACTAAGGTACTAAGTAACCCCGATATTGAAGGGGTTAAGTAATTACTGAAATTACAGGTAGGATGTGATCCTTTCTTACATTCTAGAAAACGTGATATAAAAAGTTGACATAACTTACAGGTCCCATGTGAATGTTTGTTTAGCTGATAGGGATACTTTAACACTATTACATGTATTTTGGAACACTGGCTGCACCACCTTACCTTTTTTTGTATGTTTTGGGGTTTTTTTTGTTCCTCCCCAGGTAGCACACAGTGAATTTTAGAATTGAAGAATGTGTGCATTACCTAGTAGTAATATTTTCTCATTAGCCAAGATTGATTGTTTTGCTGGTAATTCCTCCTTAACATATATCTTGGGAATAGAATGCCAGCTTCTTAAACTGAGTGTATGAGCTGGCTTAAGCATGATTAAAGTTCTGACCATTCTCTTTCATATAGTTGAACGTTCCTACTTCATTATGGGAATTAAAGTGCAAAGTAACATTTGGTCAGATCAGCTGCTAGCGGAAGAATAATATTTCTCTCAACATGCTTCAAACGAGCAGAGCGTTTAATATTTGATCTCTGAATCTTATAAGCCCCCATCTGTCTAACTTTTAAAAATCGTATCTCCCACTCTTTTATAATTTGGGTTCTATGCACATTTTGAAACGTGCCGAAAAAGCCTTTAAAGGATATCATTCAGAGTATAAGTATAAACTATGTGGGAGCTTCCTTTTTTATGTGTTTCTAGTTTTATGGATTTGGGATTGTACTTTTCTACTAACTAGCAATGAGCACTGCTTTAAACAAAACAAGCAAGCAACCGATGCCAGCAGCATTCAGGTAAGTATCATTATTTTGTATCTGCTTTTGCTATCTGTTTCGCTACCACGTTTGTTTGACAGGCCTGCTTTTAGTTGGCAGTCAATAGGAAAAACGGTTCTCCCGCTTGACCAGCGTGTTAAACTTAATACTGGATATTTAAACTTGATTTGGGAAGGTTTGATATCCAGTTTAACAGCAGCTTTTTTTGTTGTTTTTACTCAACTGACAACAAGAAAGCTGTTCCATCTCTAGTGATTATTATGGTTGAGCTACACCTAATCTAGTGCTGTGGGCTAAATGTTCAGTCTTCACCATTGAGAAAATATTAAACTTCTTGGTATTGCTTGTTACTGAATTCTCTATTTCAAGCAAGGGAACTTGGCACCTGCACTGTAGTGCCTATGTAAGAATGGCTGCAGCTAAAGGAATGAAATTAGTTAAAACACTACATTAAGTGAGTTCTGTTCATGGCACTAAGTGTCCGAGCCTAAAAATAAATAGCAAGATGTACATTTGTGCATTTGCTGTAAAATGAACCCATGCCAACATGTAGCATAGTGCTGAGTAACACATGAACTGCATGGGTGAACGGTGGAATGGATGGACAGAGAAGGGCATACAAAAGGACTGGTGAACTGGAATGACTGACGCTGCTAAAGGTCTTCAACATCTTTTGAATCATCGGAGTCTGGTCCATCCAATGATGAGCCGTTGAGACATGTTCTATCACCATGGTGATGCAGAATAGGATCTAGGATTGAAACACAGCACATTAGTGCTAATAAAAAAAACACTAGTAACTAAACAAATGTTTTGTTTGGGGGGGAGTTTAGGACATACTATTCTGAGCTACCTTTCAGTGAAGCAGAAGCCCTACTAATCCTGTGTGTAACGGATGCTGGACTCCCATTTTATGAAAATTGGGACTGCATTTTTCCATTGACATACAGGGGTTAAATTGAAATATTCTGTATTTTTACCCTCGTTTCCATTTATATGGATATTAAGAATGGCTCGCCGTATAGTCTGTTTAAATGCTACTTCCCTAATCCCTTCAGATCTGTTGTGTATTCTCCATTGTTGAATGTGTGAGGAGATTAGTTTGGAGCAATGTTGGCTGCATGATGCCATGCTGTTGTGTTATGTGTTAATAATGTGAGTCCTTTCCCATGTTCGTCATTTTTCCCTCCCTTGCTATGTGACTAAACTATGCCCAGTCTTAATAAAGTGTGTTCTCCACCCTGACTGTTGTGTTTTGACTGGTGGTACAGTTGTTTAGAAGACCTTTTCCCTAGAAGAGCATCTTTACTCTAACTTGAGTGGCTTCCCATCTTGTAAATGGACCTCCTGGTTCCCTTTACACTTCATGTAATTGTTATTGTATCAGATTTGATTGTCAGTATTTCTTGTACCTGCTAGTGTTGTCAGAGGAAGCACGGGCTCTCCATCAATATCTTCTGCCTGAATGTAACTGTGTGAGGATGGACCAATGAGCACAGTTCCATCTTGGGTGGAAGGCTGCTCACATTGTTCCTCTAATGTGGTAGGCCTAAGCCCCTATATAGCAAAGAAAAAATAGACAAGATAATGCAGATTTATAGACACAGGAATGACAGAAATGAAAGCTTTTAAAGTTTTATATTTTATTTTTTTAAGTCCCTAGGGTTATTTTCAGTCTTACTTCTTTAACGTAGTTGTCAGACAAAGAAATGTCACTGTCATTCGGCTGTGCGTCTTCCTCTGATATTTCCTCAGCTTTTCCAACATGATGCATCAGTTTCATGCTGCTTTGCATCCTTGGCTGTAAAGATTGCTCAGAGCAGTACAAAGACTCATGGTCGGTGTGCATGGCAGTATGATGGATCTCCTGGGAAAATGAGTCCACTTCCAAAGCACTTTGGGGATTCCTAATACCATCTTGCTGCATGTCTGAATCAATGGTATGATCTGCCAGAGCCAAAGTGGTCTCTTCTGATGCCACAGTGCGTATTATAATGCCAGGTGTATGGCAATGGACTGTAACATTGTCACTAGTGTTGAGTACATGTTCAGGCTGCGAACAGATAAAACAATCACTATGGGTCAGAGGCATCCAGCCTTGTGATGAAGCTGTCCGTACGCATATACACATTAGCACAAACTGAAAGGTATCAGTGCCCACCAGAAAAAAACAGAAAACCTCTAATGAGCCATAGGTGGTCCATTGGGCAGCCTACATATGTCAAAGATAACATTGCCCAACCGCTAGTTTTAAAATGTTCTTTTTTACCAATTCCAAAAAAAAAAATATGTTGGCAAAAATTAAACTATACCATTGAACATGTAAACAGATTTCCAAGGTAGGACTATGCGGAGTATGATAATAGAACATCCCTCCATACATTAGTTGTCTTTACATTGGATGCACCCCTGTCAGTCTGGAAAAACAGCTTAAGGGAATAAAAAAGGACTTACAGATAAGGCATGCACAATTATTTGTTCTGGAGATGCTGGGGATGAGTTGGATGCCAGTGTCACTGCTGGGCTCGTAGTTAGTGATAATGGAAGACTTTGGCTTGATGCCGTCTGGAGGATGAAGGTGCCAGTGGTACCACTTGGCTGCAGGAAAAATGACTGAGATATAAGAAAAAAACATTTATGGTTGAGTTAGGAACTGGCTTCATAACCAAGCACCATTCAGATTGAAAAGTATTTTTCTTATAACACGGCCAGTAATAGGTTTGGCCAAATCATGTGCCAAATTACTAGTTGCCAATATTGCAATTTGTTAACTCAATGTCTTTTTAACAAAAACACTGTACAGGCAAAAAAAAGTGAAATTAAATATTTTTCAATGCTTGTCTATTCTTAAAGCAAGGTTTATAGGGTGGTATATGCATTAAGAACTTTGGTTCTTATGTATTTAATCATTACTCGGGCTTCATCGTTGCAATACTGTAAAAAAAAAAAAAAAAAAAAATTGATTAAGAAACAAGAACTTGATTAAGAAACAAAACTTGACCTCTAGTACAACAATGGTAATATTTGTGTTTCATACATCCTTTTACTGGACACTAGTACGGTTTTAATGTATCTGTTCTACATTGTCACGCACTTACTGGGAGGATCTCAAATGTCTGCAGGGCACTGCTGTTTAGTGTTATTGTCTCTGGATCAGCTGTGGAGGAGGATGAGTCTGATGAGGCTAGACAAAAGAAAATAAAGAAAAGCTTCATATTAATGTCTCAGGACTGCTGGAATAAAAAGTGCCTTGGACGCAACCCAACCAGGCAATCAGATGATGCTTCCATCACAACAGGTTTATTTCCATACTGGCTTACTTGATACTTAATTATGTGTGAAAATTCAGTTAGCTGATTCATACAAGGTTTATGCAAAATTATGCCCCCCCCCCCCGTTTTATCTGTGGCCCCCTCCCTTAAGTATCATTCCCGGGTGTGTGACTGTATTCAGTTTTCCAATCACAGGCTAATTTGTGCTGTAACTGTTTATAGGTGAAAAAAGTACCAGAATGGGTGAAAGTAAATTCTGTGTTGAGGGGCCCCCCTGTAACAACTTTGCCCACTGGCGTAAATAGAGGGGTATACAAAAACTGTCTGTTGCCAACTTTATTAGGGGGATAAGCACAAATATATAAACATAATATAAATGAAAGGTTTGGGTTATATGAATTGGCCAAAGCATAATTAAGCTCACCCGCCACGTCAAGGCACACTCTCAATAGGGTGAGATCCTACTCTCACCTCCTACATAGTGGGCACACAAAGCAGTTTATACTGCTACCAAAACCTTATTAATGTGTTGGGGGGAGGTGCAATTAACCTTCCTCCCCGTTAACCCCTGGACAGCAAGCTATAACCAGACTGATGAGGAGCCAACCACCTCAAATGTGAGCAAACAGGGAAAAGAAAAAATGTTGGCGCACTAAGCTAGTTTTTGTATACGCTGTACAGCCGACACACTGTATTTGCAGCATGCTCCTGTCTGTTCGGTGGGCCTCATATTACATATTTGTATTTGAGCCTGAGACTAGCTTAGCGCAACAAAATTTTTTTCTTTTCCCTGTAACTACATGGGTTGCAGCAGTCGCAAGCAGGCCCGTGCCTTTAGGGGCTCTGGTGCGACCCCTTCTTCCTGTCTCCCCGACCGATCCAGGTAGGAAGGACCCTTTCTAAACTAATCTGAACCCGCACTGGGAGACAGGAACTGACTGGGGTCAAGTGACCCCGCAGTGAAACCGAGGATGCTCGCACAGTGTGCTTGAGCAGCCAGAGGGAAAGCTGCAGGAGCGGTGAGAGTTAAGCGAGGATGGGAGGGAGGTGAGATGTTTGTATATGTATGTGCACGGTCATACTTTGTGTGTGTGAGCATGCATGTGAACTTTACGTGTGATCATGGATGCGTACTTTGTGTGTGTCCGACCATGGATGTGTATGTATGTGTCTGTGCGATCATGGATGTGTGTGTGTGTGTGTGTGTGTGAGCAGGCATGTGTAATTGTTTTAGCGGGGGTGAGAGAGTGTGTGCTAGTATGAGTAAGTGTGTGTAATTTGTGTAAGTGTGTTTACATATGTTGTATGTTGGAAGGGGGCAAGGGGCAAAGAAGTCACAGACCAGCTGTTGAGGTCAGGGCAATTTTTTCACCAGCGTCCGGTGGTTTCTAGTTACGCCATATACACAGCCAAGACAGATCAGTAATGTAAAACTGGAACAGTGGGTAGAGAAGATAACTAGGTAGCCAAGTGAGAAATCATAGCTAAATAAAATAGAGCCCAGGGGAGAGCCCTGCGCGGGACGGCTTTTTTAATCTTGCTCCCGCAATGTGGGTGTTCCGCTCCCGCCACATTTGTGGCCAATCCCGCCCGCTCCCGCCACATTTGTGGCCAATCCCGCAAGGCTGCCCTTGAGCTGTTCCCTCACAGCGTCTCTTCTCTTGCTCTGCCCAGGAACAAGGCGGAGTCACAGGAAGTGACGTCACATCACGTGACTCTGTTTTGTTCCTGGGCGAAGCAAGATAAGAGACACTGTAAGGGAGCAGCAAGAAGGCAGCCTTGCGGGACTGCGTGGGATTACCGGGACCCACAGGTACAGTGTCTGACCGCCCGCTCCTGCCTGCAGCCCCAGCAAGACCGCCCGCAAGTTTTTTCGCGGGACCCGCAGGACCCACCTCCCAATGCAGTCCTCTAGCCCAGGGAACTATTTGAAAAGTGGTGCACAAGCAGAGAGTTTATTGAACTATATTAAAAATAAACATTTTCGTTACTGTTAAAGCACTTTACTGCATACAGAACTCTTTTTTTTTTTTTGCATGAAACTCTCTTTAATTATTCCTGTGGGCCCTCCTGAGGTACCAATTATGACATACTGCAGTCAGTGCGACATCACTGCCCACTGATGGCATAAAGGCTGAGCTACTGGCTATAAACTCAGACTAGCACTCACCTTGTCTCCTGTGCATCTGCACTTTTTAGTTTTGCTGGCATCAAATTGCTTTGCTATGCCACTTCCCATAAAACACAGAAAAGGGCATACAAATATCCCGGAAGAAAAGGGAGCACAAGCTAAAGTGCCTGAAACCCGCTCTATAAAAGGACACCCTTAAGAACCTGGCAATATACTGTGCTATAGGTGCGGGAATGCTGCTTGTGCTTCTGCCTTCTGCGTCACTGTTTTTACAAACACAGAGACAAAATTCAGCAGATCGTGGAAGGCTATGGCCAACAAAAAGATGAGGATGATGGTGACAATGACGACGACGATGATGATAAATAGCAACAATGTTGAGATCCCAGTCTTCAATAATTAAATTGCTACACTTCCCTCTGGGAACTCAATTCCTCCTCAACTGCTCTTGCCACAAGGAAAAACAAAGGCGGCTGTACACCTTGGCTCTGAAACACCTTGCTTCAACCCATCATCACAACAGAAGACCACCCCACAGCCAACTAAAATGTTAGAATTAGGTGCAGAATATGCACATTTTCATGTATATTATTGTATATAATACATTGTTCAAAATATGTCAATGTTTCATTTTATTTACAGTTTGTATGAATAACTATTACAAAAGATGTATAATATGTTTAAGATTATCTTCAAAAGGAAAAACAATGTTTTGCATACACTGGCGTAACTACATGGGTTGCAGTTGCGACTGGACCCGTGGCTCAGTGTGACCCTTGTGATCTCTTCTTCCCGTCTCCTTGTGCCGGAATAAAATTGTTTGGAAAGGGCCCTTCAGACCTGGACCGCACCGATCCAGGTCTGAAGGGTCTTTTCTAAACTATTTTTAACTGGCACAGGGAGACAGGAACGTATCGGAGGTCACGTGACCTCACAAGGCTGCTCGCACACTGTTGCCCCAGGGCACCTCCTGACCTTGATCCTCTCCGGACTGGCTAAACAATGCTTGGACATCACCTTTTTTATGTTTGTCTCTGAAATGCGGGGAGGGACGGATATCACTTACGTAGATGTGTAATCTGTACAGGTATCTGTAAGGTTGCCATGGAACTTTGAGGATGACCTGGGCTGTCCTCCAAATGAGCTAGTCTGATCTGGACACGCTGAATGTTGGGATTACCACTTTGGGACTGGATATCCACTTTGCTGCCCAGCTCCTCAGCACCCAGGAGAGATGTTTGGTTTTCATGCAGCTGTCGCAAGCCTTTAATCAAGACTGAAATATATACACGTTCATAGGTAAGAAGTATATCCGGCAACAAAATACCTTACATGCATATAAATCAAAATGAAAAAAAAAAAAAGTACAAATCAATAACGGTTCTCTTTAAATGCACAAACCGAATACCTGATTTGTTTATCATTGGTTTTGGAAAGTACTATTGATCACTGAAGTGGTGAGGTGACATATTGACAGAATGACCATCCAAAAAGAGTAAACGAAACATGCTGGGGTAGACGAACATGTCATTATTTTACATGTATCTTGCTGGTGACTTTTTATATTTAGATAAAGCTTCTTTACTGAATGCATGTGTGCTACAGCTCCCAGAATCTTTAGCCAGCAGAGTGCAAAAGTTGGTATACACTGTAAACCATATAAACATGATATAAACAGCCACCTAATGAGAGTCATGCGGTAAAGTGAATTTCTGCAGAGTGCAGCAAACCAAAGCCAACTAATACATTATACTCAACATTATTTTAATGATACATCCATTACCGGGGAAGGATACATCCTTGTGATTTGCAATCTGCCGCTTGACAGTCCACCATTTACTCCTGAGCCACTGTGGTGAGCGAACACTGCTCCATCCTTCTGACAATATATCCCAGTTTATGTCATTTTCATCTTCCACACCGAGCTCTGCTATTCTAGCACATGAACAGACAGTAAAGCAAAACAAGGCAAACAATTCAATCTACCATAACAAAACATTTTCAGCGACAATACAATACAGACACTTCATCATGGCTGTCCCTGAATGACTGCACGTGTCTTACTGTCATGGTCATTACTATAGGCGACAGAGTGGGAACCAAGCAAGATGGTGGGAGGAAAGGGATTCCTCACAATAGTTAGCTGATCATGTTAAATAGGAGCGGTACTATGGGAAACTCTCCAGGTGATCTGCTGTGGAATTAAAGCCTCTGCAATATGTGAACAGACACACAGGTAGAGGTTACGTTACAAAAACACTTTCTTTTTTCCCCACAGAGGGTTTGCATTTAAAAACGGATTTTACTGGAAAGTTTGAAAAGCAGCCTTATCACTAAAAATCTAATAGAATGTCCCTGATGGTGTGACCACTCTATTGGCTGCTATGGTAATATGGCTACTTTTCAAACATTTCACCAGAATCACTTATACATAGCACAGGTTTTTATATTAATACTGTTAATGAAGCCTAGTGTTTAACACATCTTGGGGCTAAAATATTTTGTTTTTACTGTGGCGGCGTAGAGTTTGAAAAGCCATCAACCAAAGGAATAATCCAATCAGCAGGCATGTTTCATTGTTGGCGATGGTGATAATACTACCGGTAATCTTTTCATATATAAAACACGCTTTGTACTTAGTATAAAGGCAGTCCAATCGCCATTACGAAAATGTCAAATACACATAATACTTCTGAAGAAGACTACTACATGAACCAATTTAAATAGATATGATTTGTCAAACCTCAGGATCAAATTGATTTCATCTTCTTTGGTCCACTGAGTGCCACCGCTCTGCTTCCAGTTCAAATAATTTAACCACTTAGAGCGACACTGCTTTTCTGACCGTGTTCCCACTCGTTCAGCCACTAATGCCCAAGACACTCCTTGTGTTACTATATCTCCTGCTTCAGTGCCAGTGAGCTCATGGACAACCTCCGTTAGCCTTCTCTCTTCTTCATCTGTCCACTTCCCTTGTAAATGTGAAACAAAGCGAAAATGTGTTAAGCTGTGTGAGGACAAATAAAATAACTAGTATATGTTAATTTCAAGTAGCTTATGTAATATACATGATTTTTGCTGTTCTGGGTATCCCATTAAATCTCAAAATAGTTACACTTTACATGGGTGAAAGCTGCCTAATGTATGCAAAATATTATTATCGGAAATCTGCAGTATATATTTGTATTAATGCCGTTAAAAACTGCGCCTATGCTAGGGAGTGTAGGTTGCATTCAGCTAGGCAGTCTCAAACTATGGAGATTTCTACTTTACCAAGATGTTTATTTACATATATATATACACACACACACACACACAAACAAATTGGAAATTGCCTTGTTTTTGAAAATGTGATTAAAATAATGAATCAGAAATACAGTGTAGACAATGTTGTAGCTGAAAATGGCTAATTTTAACGTAATATCTTCACAGGTATACAGAGGCCCTTTTATCACTCCCATCACTCCTGTGTTCCAATGGCACGTGGTGTTCGCTAATCCAAGTTTAAGTATAAAGTGCTAATTGATCATTAGAAAACTTTTTTGCAATCATGTTAGCTGTTTTCATGAGAAACCAGGAACGTTCTAACTGACCCCAAACTTTTGAATTGTACCGTATATTAAACAAACCTAAATGTCTAAACATGGACTGATTTTTGTACCTTACAAAGCCACGGGCAAAACGCACCCCATACATTTTCATTACCCCTTTTTTATGCACGTTTAAATTAACAATATATGCATGCATGGTGAAGTGCATCTTGGGTGTGTAAGCGCCTTGGTTCACAAAACCCTGTTCAAGCCATTATTACAGCAGAAAAGCATCTACCAACTCCTTGCTGTTTGAGAAACATCATATTTACGTCCTACTCATCTATATGAACTGAAGACATTTCAACATCATATATGTCAAATATTACACAAGCTCCTGGGAAGCTTGACATCAAATTCCTATCGCTATTTCAATACATTTCACAAGTATGTATAGTTTTTCTTCTCTAAGTGAAAGGTAATGCTGGTACTGGATGCAGCAGACACACACACACCAGTTCTGCAGGTTTCTTTCATCAGACGGCAGCGATCTTTCACAGATGACGCGCTCCTTCCAAGAGCAGCTCCTATCGTTGCCCAATCATTCCCATGCTTTACTCGCAGTCTGCAAAAGAAATATGAAAACATCTTCTAAATGGACGACATAAAAAAAACACAGGCACTAGTTTAGTTTTTCTTTTGCCATTTTATTTATCTGATCTGTGTTGGCCAGTAGCAAGTTGGAAAAAAGTTTAGTAAACTTAATTAAAAAATGTTTCCATATTTCAGTCTACTCTTTGCAGGGAAGAAGACTGGGGGGAAATGCCCAGGCTTGCACTACCATGCATCAACTATCAAGCCTAATTGAGGACAACTTACTCTCGAAGTCTTTCAATTTCTGCATGTGTGTATCTGTATGGAAAGAAAAACAACAATACTTAAATCTCATCACACGGATATTCCTTCTCCAGTGAAACATGCACAAGACTACACTTATTTATGGTTCTTATTTCAAGGTGATCCCAAGCCCTAATTTGACTTATAGGTCCCAGAGAAGGAGAACAAAATATACACACCTATAAGCCTCGTGCGTGGTAGATAAGAGGAATAACCTTCCAGCAGAAATGGTACAAGCTAATAAAAAATGCATGAGCTAGGTATAAGCCTATCCTGAATATATGACAAGACTAAGGACCAAATAAACCTTGAAGTTTTGAAAGTAGAAAAAAGGGCAGACTGGATGAACCAAAGTCTTATCTGCTATCAAATTCCAGGTTTCTATGTAATTTATCACAGGTGAACAGACGTTCAGGACGTACCCTGAACTATTTAGGATACCCATCACTGGCTATCAAATTCTTCATATCAACTAATCTGCTCTCCTGCATTAAACTAGACACGGCAACCTGTCTTCTATATATGTCCAAATTGCACCTCTGATCCTCTTCTGAACCCTCTTATTTCACACCTTAACCTCTCACTGGAATAGAGCCAACAAATCTACTTGTGCCTTGTAAATAAAATGTAATAATCTATTAAAGAGCATGCACTTCTAGATTCTCCCTTAAGGCATTTTATAAGATCATGTTGGTAATAGGTAGGTCTTTAACATATGGGCCGAGCTTCAGGTAAGCCATTAAGATCCTCATCTACAAAAACAAAACATAAAATAGATTTTTCTCTATTATTTCGCTGTTTAACAAGATAGAGCACGGCTTGACACCAGAATTCTTCTGAGCAGTCTAACATTGTGTATACTGTAGTTCACAAAGCAGCTGTGGGTCCCTGTAACACCCTGCACAGTGCATGTTTTATAAGGACATTTTATTCTGTATCACACAGCAAACATCACCTCATGCAGTGAATGGTGGCTTTTTTCCCAGAGTTTTGTTTTTTTATATTAAGCCTTTTTCTCTTACTTTCCCACGTGGTTCCTATCATCATACATGCGCAGAACTCTCCTGTACACAGCAAACAGGGGGCGATTCAAACCCCAAGCTATCGTTCGATAGAAGTCTTTCCTCTCATCTTTGGACATCTCAAAAATAATCTCTGTTGCATCTTTAATGCCATGTGCCTGAAGAAACAAAAACAAATGGGTCTATTCACTAAAGGGAGTGTTGTCAGGAGACTTCCTAGGAGAGTTATGGTTTCAACCCCTTGACTATACATTATGATTAGTGAGCATCTGTTGCAGGAAGATCTTTGTATATCACAAATCTGTGATAGTCTGCTCATGCACTGAATTATGCATTATACAGAGCCGGCTCAACAATTCCTGATGGAGAAACCTGTCAGTGCTGGCCCTTCATAATGAATAGTGAAGTGAGGGAGTCAAACACACAATACCCAAGTGATCCATACGGTTCTACAAAATGTTATAACTTCTATTTAAGCATTATTATATATATATATATCAGTTGCGTACATAACATATTTTATATAATGTTATTTTATATAACAGCCCATAGGATGTTGCAAGGTGTACACTTCATTTCAATGCAGGTCTGCTATATGAACAATTATATACAGGGGATACAACCTATCAACACAGTAACCAAGGCTCGTTTACTGTACTGAACTGCAAAGAGCACTATTTGGAATGGGTGGAAAGTTTAAAGAGAATTTTTCACAAACAAAGGTTACACTTAATGGTTCTTCAGCCTCTTCTCTGTTACTTAGAGATTCTACTATAGGAAGTTATATACATTGTTCAGGTACATCATTTTTCCTCTATTTGTACCCTAATAGATTGTTTGCACAATGCGACTGGCCAGGTCCTTGGCTTTAAATGAGACATTTGAAGGACTGTTCAATAAAAATAATACTAACACTCGACTAAACAACATAATTTGATACTGAAATAAAAGAAAAAGGTGGACTGTACAGAGATATCATAGAATTCAATGAGTTATTACATTAAATGTAATTTGGAGTAAGGTTAAAGTGTTTACCCCCCACACCAAAAGAGAAAAAAACTCAGCATCTCAAAAAAATAACCTAGCCAAGGACCTGGCCACTGATGAGCTTCATTTAGATGGTAAACAGACAAAATCAATCTAAAATTATGTCTGCTAGAATTATATATTTGCTCATCATCAACTAACAGAAAAAAATGAATGGATTTCAGAACGGAATGACTGTGCATTTGAATCTGGGCCACATTGTTCCAGGTCATTTGTTGTTCACCCACAGTGCATTACATAATCAAAACCATGTTTTGCTCTTATAACTAACCAGTATAAAGGTAAAGATGCACTTTGTGGTTCATAGGTGGCAAAATTAAGCGTAAGAATACCTCCTGCCATTGCTTTGATGGAAACGTGTACAGCCAGAGAAAAAAAAACTGTTTCTGTTGCTTCATTTTTTAAAGGGCCAGTGGTTTAGTTAAGCCATGCGGACTGCTTTTTTTGTGTGTCACTTCTGCAATTCTTGCCAGGGACTGGGTCACTCTAGCACACGTAACTACCATATCTCTCAGAAACAGATGAATAAGCACAACAACTGTTGCAGTTCGGATATGCATATTATAAACTTGCACACAAGAAAATCTCATGCACATAAGCAGGCATATTAAATAAAACGGAAAACTTCATCCACCCTTAAGCAATCCTTGATCATGCATATGTGTTTGTATCAAGAACAAAAACCACTTATTACCTTTAAGTACTGATCAATGTTGTTCATTAAGATCGCAATTTCCTCTTTGGACCACATGCCTTGCTTCCATCTGTGACCTTAAAAAGGGGAGGTTATTCAGTGGCAGTATTTGTGCCTTCTTTTTTTACGTTGCCTTAAATAAAACACAGCTACTGTTTTAAGATATTTCGTTTACACGTTTATCTCGGAGAAGCTGACATCTGTAAATAAATATAAAGCAAATACTCTCAGGAATGAAATTTCGGTATAGTAATATAGGGAACCTTTATTGGTAAGAGTATCTTTGTCTTCTTTGCTAGTGAACCAGGCTCGACTGACTGCTGATGCCTCTTCATTGCCGGTGGGAGAAATGTCATCGTGTTGTTCATTCTGGAGAATCTAGAAAAGATGAGTTGAAAACAATTCGAAAATGCAGTATTACAAAATAAATAATATATACATAAAACAAATAGGCACAATTTGGGTCAACATGTAATACCTGGATCTGCGTGATGGAGTCTTCATTCAAGTCATCATCAGCCACTTCTGTGGTGGCGGTCATTGTTACCTCGAAACTACTGTCATTTCCAGACACTGAAATAAGTTAAAAAGGGTGAGTTTGCAGACCATAGAAGATGTGGCTCAATGATTTAAGAGAGCTAAAGTAGAGCTAGAAGAAAAGTATTTTATATAACAACTCCCCAATTCCAATAAATAAAGAGGGTTCTTCTGGTAAAAGTTATTTTACCAACCAAGTTCATGCCATTTAAAAACAATCCTTTATAAAAGCTTTATGAAATAGCTAAATTCTGGTATTTCTTTGTTTTGAATGTTTCTTGTGTTGCCATCTGTAATGTATATAAATTAATAGTAGTATAATCATTCATGTTATCATAATAGAACAGATAACGGTAGAGAAATCAGGGGCAGGACACTTTCTTTACCATATACCTACATGGCAGTGCCACGACAGATATACAGGGTGTAGTCTCGGTAATACGGTGCTCATGGTCAGGTGTCAAACACAGTCTCTTGGTAGGGGGTCCAACAATTTCTTCAGAGACTACTTCATCTGTCTCTAAAAAGTGATCATAAACATATAATATAAAGCTCATTCTTCCTGTATAGCTCCGCTTGGTTTAATAAGTTAAGAGTTTAATAACAAGAGTTTTCCAGCCACAATAGTTATAAATCTGTTCCTATGTGAAGTTATACTTACTTACATCCATCAAATTATACCTTCTAACCTTTGTGAAACATTTTTTAAGGAGGTTGTGAGACTAACATTCCCAGCATTAACATGTAATTAACACTCAACAAATGTTCTAGTCGGAGTTGCAAGACTATATTAAATTGTGCCACATATTAGTCAAAGACTTTTGCAAAACAGTATTTAAGAATGTAACTGTAGCATAGACTTTTTGTTTCAGGATCAATGCAATTGTTGGGGCGATAAGATCAACGGCAGCCTGTGGCAGTGCCAGCATTATCTAATCAATATCCTGTCCTGGAGTTCTCTTCTTTCTTCCCACCTCACCTTTACAAAAGCTGCGTGCAGATCTGTCGCGTTTCCCAAATCTTTTGCAGGTCAGCCCACTAAATAATCCTATGTGAAGGTGTTTACAGATTAAAATGATTGCTTATTGATTTACTTCATCATATTTCATGGAGCTGAAGTAAGCAACGTGTATGTACTAGGAACCCACACAGCACTACCACGAGGACTTAAATTACAAAGCTGATACAAATTACATGCAGCTGCATTATTATGCCAGAGAGATACAGCACTTTGTAGCAAATTGTGAATGCATTTCTTTGAGCATGTCAGCTATATTAGCCAATTGTAACAGCATATTATAAAAGCTATTTCTATATCCCTGTGTGCACAAATAATGCCCACTTGTGAGAACAAAATAAATAGAAAAAAAACCAACAATTTCACATAATCCATATTGAAGCCTAATGTGAATACTTCTTCATAATAATAACTAAAATCCACAAATACCATTCTGTGGACAATGGAGGATTAGGTTTCCGTCAAGGTCCTGGGTAAGAGTGAGAGAGTTCCTGGTTTGTACTTTCACGGTGCCAGACACTTCTTCAACTGTGCTCATACTCAATCTGTGCAAAAAAACCCAAAAACACGCTAGTACACGCTGCATACATGGTACATGTGCAATTGCACCACATTCACTAACATTCTGCAAGCCTAGAAAACTACTCAACTGCTAGGGGCTCAAGTTCAGAATACAAACATGTAGTTATCATTTTTTAACCTGCAGAGGTTGATTCACATAAATTGCCAATGTTGCAATGAATGTTTACTGTGACATCTACCCATGTGGAAACATGAAAGGAAGGCTAAAAAACTAATTATTCTGCTAATGACTGGCAACATTAGACATGTCCAATCTTAAAGGAAACAAAATAAATATGAGTTTGTGGCACTTGGCAAGAGGCTTGAGCATTCCAGCTTCACCATCAGTTGTGAAGACTAAGCCCAGAAAGTTCCTTGTCCAGAAGGGCTGACATGGTCTTCATAATGTATAGTGAAATACATGATGTGATCTTATTAATCTCCCCAGCTCAACCTTCTTAAAAGGAGAAGCTCTCTGGAGATTATGATGGACAGACGTTCTTTTCATAGGATCTTTTCATACACCACATTTTATTAAATGGAGCAACAAAAAACACTGAGGTCCAGTTTATCCTGTGTTGAGGGCCCTCAGCTCTCTCTTGTTCCGGATTTGGTGGCTGTTTCTTAAAACATGTGACCTGGCTAAACAGGTCAATATGTATTTTAAGTTAAAAATTGTAGGGACCACATTAACATGCCACATATCATAGGCATTATACTACATTATGGCTCATTTACTTCCAATATTAGGACAGCAATCAACAAGATGTTAAAATGTATATGGAAATAATATGAAGGCTAGGTATTTTTAGGGGTTTTTTTGCTTCGTTTTATAATACACATTTGGCTGCTTATCTGTACATCTCCAGTTAATATTTGTGATTTTGATGCGATCTCTCGTCTGCCAACCTAAAACAAGTTAAAATGCCTTTTCAGTTTAGCAAATATGTATCGGCTCAGTTGTGTTCCAAGAAGCCACACGAATGAGTCAATGTGTTACATGATCAAACAATTCTCTCCAGGAAAGTTTTGCTTCCAGCGGTTTCTAGGCATTATGTTCTTAGCGCTTTAATGACTGTAATGTCTCCCAGCTTTTACGTAGCTACATCAGCAATTTTCACCATGAATTCAAGAAAATCACAATAGAACAGTTCTTTATTGCTTCTCGTTTGAAGCCTGGTATAGACAAATAGCCGTGCACCAAACTGCAAACTAAGGGAATTGTGTTGCTGCTGACATTACACGAGAGTAACGTAATTGTTGGCAGCATCCCTCAGGACAACACATACATTTCTATGGCTATGTTTTTAAATTGATAAAAGGCAAAAAGTTCGATTCGTACAGACCTAACACTCAAATATCACCATAGCAACCGATGGGATTGCTTCAGTAACTGGACTAGTTGTTATAGTGATAGAACTACTTTTCACAAGAAACCCTTTCTATATGTAAAACTCATTGTATTCCCATCTGCATTGTATGGATATTTTGTATCTCGTACACATTCATAAAATACTTGTTTTGATACTTTTTTAAAAATTGCAACGTGTGAATTATATATGAGCACAATCCATATGATTGCATATTCTGTAGATTGTAAACTCTTTTGAGCAGAGCCCTCCTCATCTGTTGTTTCTGTATGTCATCTTATGTTATATACTAAGTGTTATGTCCTGTCTACCCTTTGTACAGCGCTTTGGAATGTGATGGCGCTATATAAAACAATAAATAATAAAATAGCCATGTCTCCAGCTCCTTTAACCGTGGTTGGCTTGGATTTAGTACCGGACTCAACAGCAGTGCCCTGTCTCAGACATGCGCCAGGACATCAGCTATGGGAGCTTTGGTTTATTTTATGGGGCTTACACAGACACAGCGAGGATGGAGTAACTTGACTTAACTTTAAAATAAATATAAAGCTATAGGATAACTTATTTTATTGTAATGTGGTTTATTTCTATTACAGAATAGTTGGTACGTCAGACATATTTGTGTGTCAGTTTATAAGCCACTATGTGCTTAATTATAATTAAAACACATTTTGAGAAACACACAATCTAAAACATAGGATATTCAAAACAGCAAACGAATTTACAAGCCATCATGTATGCACAACAATAACAATGTAAAAGATGCGAGAAGTGCACCCAGGGCTAAACACACGTCACAGAATGTGATATTTATATTTCTTCTAGAGCTACCCAAGTTCTCTCCTGGCCAATGGTGACCCGTGTTATAGAACATCCGGGTACTCTAATGGACCAAATATTGGGGCCTTCCACCCTGACTCACACAGGGCAGGGCCTCATACTCACTTCCTGTTTTGAGTCCGGGTACTTGTAGAGCAGGATGGAGGCTCCGAGATACCAGGATGCAGGAACACACCAAGGCATTTGGCTTATCGCTGTTTACCCCTCCTCCACCGGAAACGGAGGAGACGGTCCGCGCCTCACTTCCGCCCTTAATTACAATGGTGTGTTGCTGTGTTTTGTTGGTAGTCGCACGGTTGAAAGAAATATACCTCACCAGCTATCGTTTGGTGATTTATTAGGGGTTTTGTTGTGTGAATTTTGTACTAAAGAGACCTTCTTGAAGTCACAGTGCGTGTATGTTCGAGAGTGAGGGAGCCTTCAAATGTTCAATGGTCGTTGCTATGCCTTAAAGTATATGTATTTCCTTCAGACACTGCTATTGTGCTGCAACATAGCCTGCTGATTGTGGCCCTAGATAAAAGCTTGTCATGTCATTACTGAAACGTTATATTTTACGTTTACGGAAAGTACCCATATCCACCCAAAACGAATAAGCCTGTCTTTGTAGATTATACTGTAAACTGCAGCAATCTTCAAGCAGGAGTAATGCAACCTTTTTCCCTCCCAGGGAAATATCGAGACAGGTTAATGGTTTAAAGGTTGGGGAAAAACTCATGGTTTGCGACTTGGTTACTTGTCTAAAATAACATTCAGGGTGGAATCTAGACAATCTCTGAAGAATGCTACAATAAAAACTAATGGAAAAATAATCTGTTACATATTAGATTTTGTAGATGATCAAGGACCAGATCTATAAATTTGGAATCCAGGTGCAATTAAAGGCACGGATTAATATTTTTATATCCACGGTAGGGTTAAAATATGGCAAGGGGGGGCTCCCTGACAAGGTTTGTTGGGGGGTCCAGTATTTCATGCTATGCTACTAAGCCCCTACAAAAGCAATACGGGTAGAGAACATTTTTGGCACACTTAAGGGCTTTCATTCAGTATAGTTTAATACACTGTGCTGACCCCTACTGGCATTTTCATGGTATTAAGATGGTAAAGCAAACCCAATTTGTCAAATGTTAGAATGTGTGTCAGAGACAAGCCTCCAAATAAAGTTCACCAGTTAAGCAGATTTTAACCAATAAAGTGTGTTTTGCTGATTTGTTTTTTAATTCGTTTTAGAAAATGTTCTTTTCATGCAGCCCCAAATGCCTGGAAGTAGGCGTTATACAATAGCATTAGTATTTAACAGACAAAAACAAACAAAACTTTAGTGCTTCACCCAACTGCCCTTTTCATAAAAATGTCTAAACAGATATAAAGAAAAAGTAATGGTGATTTGTGCATAAGAATCACAATTACTCTTCTTTATATCATTATTTAATATGTAACATGATCGGGGGTTTCCCACCCAAGTGACTAAAGCTTTTATTTATTTTTTACCATTTTTACTAGTTTTGTTTTATGTTTACCGTACGCACACAATTTATATATTGTTTTTACAAGGATAGGCTTTAAGACTGTTTCATATAATGCACAAATTGATATGGGTAGTATTTTAAAATAAAATAGAGGTCTGAAAAATGGATTTTCCTTGTAACCAGATCACATCTCTCATGGTGTAGTAGTGACATCACTAGGTGGGGAGTTTTAATTATTTTGTTATTTCTGGAGATTTGTGACTCTTGAGTTTCCAGGTGTTCTAGGACATAATTGAGAGCTTACAAATAAAGGGAGTTCTTATTCTGGTTGCTCATCTTCAGATTCAGGCCCTTTCATTCAGACTATGATCAGCCCCTTGAGTATTTAATAGACATCTTATTGGAAGGTAGGAAACTAGTGACGAAGTAGCGGTATGGCACCATTTGGAAGATCTTCTTGGAATGGTGTTCTCTTAGGAACACTTTGCCTTTTCCTCCGTTCATACATCAAGTCGTGGAGTTCCCCCACTCAGGTGTTTCAAAAGGAATGTCACCAGCCACTATTAAAATCGATATTGCTTTTTGGGTCATAAATTTGTTATAGCGCTCTCCAGATTCACACCTGCATCCATGGGATTTAATGCTGGTCCTAAGACTTCTATTAGGGTGACCACATGTCCCAGATTGCCCGGGGCAGTACCACAATGGGACTTTAAACCCCGGGCAGCCTCAATCCCGGAATGAGAGGTCTGAGTGAAGAAGGTCTCAGCCAATCAAGAGAGACTTCTCAACTTTCCTGACTGCCTGAGAGTTCAGAAGCCTCTCCTGATAGGCTGAGTCCCTCCTTCACACCAAGCTCAGAGTAAGCTGCAGCCAGAACCAGGTATGTGTGCTTGTGTGTATTTGTAGGGGTTGAGGAGAGGAACCCAGTATGCAGGACAGAAGCGTAGTAGTAAAACAATATACAAGGGTCAGGACTGGAGACGGCAGCAAAGTCGTGGTACAATAGCGAAGGGTCAGGACTGGAGACAGCAGTGAAGTCGTAGTACAATAGCCAAGGGTCAGGACTGGAGACGGCAGCAAAGTCGTGGTACAATAGCCAAGGGTCAATACCAGGAATAGCATAGAAGGAACAGCAAACAAATATATTTATCTGGCACAATAATTGAGCACTGAGTCAAACTCAGTGCTGCTTTTTAAAACCACCACTAGGTGTCGCCCCACCCCTGTGGATGGCCTCGTTGACGCGTGTTCCCCGCCCTCTCCATTCAGGAATGAAGAGAGGTGGGGGCGTGCGCGCTCTTAGTTTCAGCCGCGTGAGCAGCCGGCGGAGCAGGAACGGGGATGGCGGTGAGAGCAGCGACGTGGGAGCTGGTACCCGTGATCGGCGGGTACTCAGGTGAGTTTCTCCGTTGGGGTTCTCTCCGTGAACCGTGACAGTATGTGACAGTGTGTGTAATGTCTGGTAATAGAGGAGTTAATTCTCTGAATCTGCTCATGCCTGGTAATAGAGGGGTTAACTCTATGTATATTATTAAATCTGAAATCAACATGGTTTCCAAGGCTTCCTAATCATATATAATAGTATATGTGAATCAGTGTGTATATAAGATATATATATATATATATATATATATATATATATATATATATATATATATATAAATTATACTGTATTTGCTCAATTAAAATACGACCCTCCAAAATCGTGCTCCAGACTCCCTGATGTCAAGTGGGGGCAGCTGGTGGATGTCTGCACGATGCGTGCAGACAACCTCCGCTGCTACCTGGGACTTTTATGACTGAGCACCAGAAGGTCACGCCGGTGCCCCATCGGTGCCGGTGTTTGTTGTATGGCACATAGCGCAGATGTTCACTGGCTGCCAGAGAGGAGGATCCAGGTCTCCTGCAGCGCTGCGGCGATCCTCCTCTCTGGCAGCCGGTGAACGTCTACTCAATGCGCCAGATAACCTCTGCTGCTGCTGGCCGGTACTTCTGCTAGGGTTTTTATGGTGGAGCACTGGAAGGTCATGTCCTGCAGGCACTCCGTCATAGAAGCTGCAGAGTTTGCCTATGCGCATCGTGCAGACATCCACCAGCTGCCAGTGAGGAGAATCCAAGTCCCCTGCATCGCTGCGGGTGATCTGGAAATTAGTCTTGTAGCCAGACCTTTTTTTGAGGTCTGATTATAAGATTGCCTCGAATATAAGGCAAGGGGTATTTTTTAGAGAATTTGCTCTGAAAAAACCAAATTTTTTACTCACCGTAAATTCATTTTTCCTTAATACAGTGGCAGTACAAGTGGGTGTTGCTCTTTCTTAGGGACAAGAAGCCTGTAAATCTTAAAAGCGGTTAGGTGTACCCGAAGTCCCTCTTCCTTACCCATAAATATGCTCACACTCCGAAGGACCCCAGTAAGTAACAAGAACACATATACATGCTTACAAACACATTTATTCTCAGAAGAAGGGAGGGAAACATGTACTGCCACTGTATTAAGAAAAAAAATCTGTTTTTCCTGACATACAGGGGCAGTACGAGTGGGATGTAACAAGATCCCTGTAGATGGGAGGGCAAAACTTAGGAGACCACTGACTGAAGCACCTTATGCCCGAAATCCGCTGCAGAGGAGGAGAAGATGTCCAGCCGGTAATGGTGTACAAAGGTACCGAACGAGGACCAAGTAGCTGCTCTACGGATTTCCTCTGGGGTTGCTGCTGCCTTTTCAGCCCATGAAACTGACGTGGCCCTGGTGGAGTGAGTCGTGACTGGAAATTGTAGCGTTAGGTTATTGGCTTGGTAAGACATACGAATGGTATCTGTGAGCCATCTTGAAAGGGTAGCTTTAGAAGCCGCTTTTCCTAAAGATCGACCAAAAAAATTAATAGGTGATTGGTGTTTGGGATGGGAGAGGTAAGATTAATATATATCTCCAAAGCTCTTTTGACATCCAACAAGCGCTATCTAGATTCTTTCGGGGAGGAAGGAGATGGAAAAAAGGAAGGAAGTATCAAGGGCTGATTGATATTCGACCTGGAGATGACTTTTGGAAGAAATGAGAGTTTCAAATGAAGAACAACCTTGTCTTGATGAAAAATAGTGAATATTTCGGAGCAGGATAATGCTTGTATTTCCCCCACTCTTCTGGCAGATGTAATAGCCACCAAAAAATAGTCTTCAAAGATAGCATCTTCAAGGAAACCTCCTTCAATGGTTCGAAGGGAGCTGAGCACAGTGCCTGCAGGACAATAGCTAGATCCCAGGACGGGAAATGAGACCTCCTTGGAGGACACTGAATGGTTGCGGCTTTAAAAATAACATCTGACCATTAAATGAGATGCCAAGTCCGAAAGTAAAAAATGATTTAGGGCTGAAATCCGACCCTTAAGGGTTGAGACACTGGGACCTGAAGAAAAACCTTCTTGTAAAAACATAAAAATGGAGCTGATAGCTGGAGAGAAGACATCAAAACCCTTGATGGCACACCATAGAAGGAACTTTTTCCAAACTCGAAAATAAATCCTGCAAGTAGACCCTCTGACAGATCTCAACAGTAGGTTAATCATCAATGCCCTGATCATGAAGAACCAGCCTTGCAATAGCCAGGCCATCAATCTGAACATCTAAATCAGCTCCGGACGAAGATCTCTGTTGTCCAACAATCCGAATCTCGAAGTTCACAAAAGGTTAAGGTCGTTTGAGTACCGAAAACCAACTCCGGTTTGACCAATAGGGGTTAATGGCCAAGACCCGGGCCTTGTCTGTACGAATCTTTTGAAGGATCCGGGGTATTAAGGCTACCGGAGGGAAGATGTAGGCCCGGTAGTTCCCGGTAATTGGATGACTGCAGTGAATCTTCTGGAGCCCAACTCCCTTGTCTGAAGTGGCAACTTAAATGTGCTCCCCAGCCGACTCTTGAAGCATCTGTTGTCAGTGTGATCCAATTCTTCAGTTGGAACGAGAGACCTTTGGAGAGACGGGCTGATTTTCTTCACCAGTTCAGTTGGGATAAAACCTGCTCTGGGATTGTGAAGACTGAATCCAGGCCTTCCTCTCGTCTGGACCAATTTGAAAGAATCTGCCATTGCAGCGGCCTTAGCTGAGCCTTCACCCAACCGACTGCTGGGATGGATGCTGTAAGAATACCCAGGAAGCTCATATCTCTTCTGAAAGAACAGGTAGGACTCCTTTGTAATGCAGCAATCTCCCTTCTTATGTTCCTGATCTTTGGAGTTGGAAGAAAAAGGCAACGGGAAACTGAGTCCACCACCAATCCCAGGAATTGGATCCTGGTAGAAGGTATCAGGTTGGACTTTTTCCGGTTGATGATCCAGCCGTGTCTTTCTAGAAACTGAATTGTAGTAGAAAGGTCCATATGAAGCCTTTTCTGGAGAACCGGCCTTGATGAGCCAATAGTCTAAGTACGGGACGAGAGAGATCCCCCTCTCTCTCAGGTTTGCTGTTAAAGGACACAAGATCTTGGTGAAAATCCTTGGAGCTGATGGCAGTCCGAAAGGAAGAGCTCTGAACTGAAAATGATGACTCTTCCTGTTTGAACGAATCGAGAACCTGAGGAATTTTCTGGACACCTCAGCAATCGGAACATGGAGACAGGCGTCCTTTAAGTCCAGAGTCACCATGAAGTCTTTTTGAAGAATTTGAGTGACAGAAATGTTTTTTTCCATCTGGAAATGTTGATACCGGATACAACTGTTGACCTTCTTCAGATCCTACACCGGACGGAGGGAGTCATCCAGTTTTGGAACCAAAAAGAGCCTTGAGTAAACTCCCTGGAATTGTTGAAGAGTCGGTACCTTCTCTATGACCTTCTTGTTTAGTAGAGTGAGGCATTCTGAATATAGAGCTGTATTTTTTGTTGAAGAAGGATAGGAGGAGATTTGGAACTGGCGCACAGGAAGTTGGAGGAACGTGATCCTGTACCCCTCTGCAATGACTCTTTGAATCCAAATATTGTGAGTCATCTGTTCCCGTGGTTGCCTGAACTGCTGAAGTCTTCCCCCAACTCTGTCAGAACTTCCTTTTCTCTTGTTTGGTGCGCAGGAATTTCTTAGGTTGGTCCTGGAATTTTCTGTGATCTGGTAGATGACCTGGTATTCTTGTACGGGTATTCTACTTGACCCTTCTATCTTGAGGGAGAGCTCTTTTAGTGTCTGACATCTGCCTAATAAGATCTTCTAGAGGGGCTCCAAACAATTTCTTCCTCTCAAAAGGCAATTCACACAAGGATGCTTTGCAAGCAGAATCTGCTGTCCAGGTTCTCAACCACAGGGCTCTCCGTGCTACAAAGGATAAACCCATATTTCTAGATGATAATTTCAGCAACTCTTGTGAAGAATCTGTCAAAAAACTGTTAGACAGTCTCAAGTTCTTCATGAGTCCAATTCATCAGAGACACAGTCTTCCAAGGCCTGGATCCCAAAACTATGTGCTTTAGCCACTGCTGAACTGGAAACTGCTGCCCTACATTTAAAACCTGCCGCTTGAAAAATATGCCTGCAAGATGGGGTCCTTGAGCCCGGAGACTTTCCCAATGGGAATAGTAGTTTTTTTTAGATAGCTGCGCTATCTTGGAAATAAAGGCCCTTTTAACCAGGTTTTTCCATTCCCTCTCAATAAACTCATTCAACTTAGGCGAAATAGGGAAACCTTTGATTTTTACCAGATCCTCGTCTAGTAAAAGCTGTGCCACCTCCTTAGTGAACTTGCGCAGCTCTTGCAGAGGAAAACCAGACTCATCCTCTGAACTATCACTTGATGTTGAAATTGATGATTGAGAAAATTCAACCGAATTGCATGATGTGATGTGAGGCTGGCATGCAGCTGTAGTACTGGTCCAAGGAGTCATACAGCCGCTTAATGATATTTTGCACCATAGATTAATAGTCTTTGCTTCTAATAACAATTTAATTTGTTCCTAATCCTTTCTATCTGACTCATGAATTCTATATTAGATTAGTTCTTCACCTACAAATTAATGGAATGGAAAGCAAATTGAAGGAATAATTGGTAAACATATACTGCAATTTCTGGAATATAATTATTACTTAGCACAGCCATCTTTAAAATTGTTTGGTCTTGGCATTTGCTTAACCCCCCTTCTGGCATCCAATTACGTCCTCCACCTCAACACCAAAAAAACAAAAACAACAGTACTTGCTGTGCTGACTATACAGATTAGGAGGAGTCAGTGATTCCGCATGAGACGTCCCCATACCACAAGCGCAGGGCATGGAAGGAGCAGTTCAGGTATAAATCAAATGAAAAAGACTTGGAAATGCAACATTACAGGTATATATTAACATACAAACCCAGGTATAGATTCAATAAATAACTCATTGTTGGGGATAACTGGACCCAGGAGGCTGTCCCTTTTGTACCGCTTTAAAGATGCCAGAGCCGTAGGATGAGTGAGGCGAGAGAGGCACTCACCTTGGGTGCAGCTGCGAGGGCGCGCACAACCGCACGATCAGCAGCTGCATCACCTTAACCAGCCAAACATTAAGGTAGCACGTGTTCTCCCTGTCACTGTGCACCGGGCGTCAGCAATAGGTGCTGGGCAACGGGATATGGCGTTTATATTCCGGCCGTGGCGCACTGCACTGACAGTGAATGGCAAACCGGACCTTGCGTTCCAGTCCTACCTCAAGAGATGAGTCACGTGTCAAGAGAAGAGGAATGAAGGAGAAGGGAAAGCAGAAAAGAAGAAGAGAAAGGTAAGACTTGGGGAGAAAGTGGGGTAGGGGATAACAAGGAAATAGGTATCTGATGGGGTGAAAGAAGGGGCTATCTGATGGGGTGAAAGAAGGGGGTCTCTGATGTGGAAAAAACAGGGGTATCTGATGGGGAGAAAGCAGAGGATATCTAATTGGGAGAAAGCAGGGGGTATCTGATGGGGAGAAAGGGGGTAAATGATGAGGAGGAAAGGAATGCGTTAAGCCAATATGTGTGTGCATATACATATGGTGAGGCATGTACAGTATATGGGCGATGTTTTTTTTTTCTTCCTTTATTGGTCAGAGAAGCATAACCAAACAAGTTGGAAATATCGTGCAGTATGACATCAATCAGAGCAAGTATAAATAGTCAAAAAAGTAACAATACATAGTCACATAATTAAAGGCAATAAAGGAAAAAATAAATACAGTGGTTAAACATGACATTGTTCAAAAAATTTGAAAACCCAGTCAAGACCCAGCCAGGACCCCCAACACAGAGGCACGAAAACTAAAACCCAGCATTAGGACGAAGACCCCTCAGAACCTGCAGGCAGTTAAACGCCACTGAGCTGAAGGGGACATAACAAGACGTTTTGGACAATGCAATGCTTCAAACTTCATGGGAAGATTAGGAAGGTCCCTTCTACTCCTGCATGACTGGCTCCCAGTGCACAAAGCAAGGGCCATAAAGAGATGGTTGCAAAATTCCCACAGAAACGCTCCAAAATCTTGTAGAAAACCTTCCCAGAAGGGTGGAAGTCATTGTAACTGCAAATGGGAGGATCATCTACATATTAATGTCTTTATATAAAAGTTCCTGTTGGTGTAATGGTCAGGTGTCCCAAAACACTTGTTGCTCACTTCATTTTTCTTTCTTTTATTTAAACATGGTTACATCTCTGGGGCATGAATTTCCCATGAAAAACACTTTAATTCATCAATTTAAAGATTGTATACAAACTTAATAAATACAGATTAATACTGCACCTTTTTTTGTGTAAATTTGTGTTTTTTAATACATTATTTACCTTACTTTATTTTGTAAGCAAGTTGTGATGATTGTTATTATTTAAAAAAAATAAAAAAAAAAAAAAAAAGGCTGCAGCTTCAGAGCTGTAGTGTAGTGCCCCATTTCTGATCCATTATTTGAACTAGTTTTTGCTAGTCACAAAATCACTCATTTTGCAATGTGGGAGGTTTTAGAGTTTTCTGGTGGTGAGAATCTCCAGGCAGGATTGCAGAATGTGCTCGTGGCCACTCCCAGCAAGGTTCTGCCCACTTCTACTATCATGGTCATGGCTACTGCTCAACCACTCCCTGCCCTCTAGAGTCTATCTAGGGCTAGCCACAATCATGCACATGGCTAGACTTACCCTCTGAATGAAGTCAGATCTTTAGAAGAGACAGAGCTCAGGGTAGCAAACTCTGAGAAGATACCAGGTAAAAAGATACGGTGATAAGTTTTCCCTTTACCTTGAGGACATATATGGATTAATTATGGATATTTTATGGACATTTAATTATCTCCAATACACATCAATGCTAACACACAAACACTTACACACTCATGCTCACACAATCCATCTCGCACCACTTACACATATATGCTAACACACAAACACATATGCATTTATGCTAACACACATTCACATAAAGATTCATGTTAATAAACACTTATACATAGATGACATGATAATGACGAGATATGATACAAATGGCATAACTACAGGAGTCATAGCAATCGTGACTGAAACCAGACCTGTCTCTCTAGCGACCACTTGTTCCTGTCTTCTCAAAAGGAAGGGCCCTTCCGACCTGGACCGGTCTTTTTAAACTAATTTGAACTGGTATGCGAAGATGTTGTGTCACGTGACCCTGCAGTAAAACTGAAGCTGCTCGCAGAGTGTGGCACCAGCAGGACAGGAAGCTGCTGGAGAGGAGAAAAGTTAAGCACGGGTTGATGGGTCGAGGTATGTATATATATTTATGTCTGTATGTATGTATGTAAGTATGAATGTGCATTAATAAGCGTATATGAGCATGAGTGTCTGTGTAAATATGTGTGAGCATGGATGTCTGTGTAAATGTGTATGTGTGTGAGCATGACTGTGTATTTACAACAGTCTGTGAGCATGGATGTGTATGTATCAGTGTGTGTGAGCATGAATGTCTATGTATAGGTGTGTGTGAGCATGGATGTCTGTGTAAATGCGTGTGAGTATGGATACAGAATTGTGTGTGTGTGTGTGTGTGTGTGAGCAAGGATGTGTAAGTGTGTGTGTAAGCATGGATGTGTAAGTGTGTGTAAGTGTGCGTGAGCATGGATCTGTAGGTGTTTGTCTGTGAGCATGTATGTGTAAGTGATGTAAGATGTAGTAGTATGTGTGTAAAAGAGTCTAACACATTTAACATCTCTTCTAACCCCAATAATATAAAAGGACCATATATAATTATTGGTATAAGCAATAGTCAAAGATATTCAATGATAGGGAAAAGGGTTTCCCTGACCTTAAGTATGGAATGAAGGATTTGCTGAACAGGAATTCTATAGATAGGATAGTAACTGGTTAATGCATGGTATAATTGTAACTGTAAAAGGGCATTACAGTATGCTTACAGTGACCACCTAAAATAGGGTTTAGACGTGTAAAGACCTTAGTAAGCATGTTTGAACACCCAATCAGGTGAAGACCAATAGACTGAAATCATTATCCAAACCGCATATAAGCAAGGCATTGGAGAGGCATGGCAGGAGAGGTTGAGGGGAGATGTACTTCCACGGACTCTTCACGTCCCGAACACTCCCTCCCTCCATTCTCAGGAATGCATAGGACAGATGCCATAAACTAAATTCCTCTCCAAGGTTTTGTAAGACTTATTTTGTATTATTTTTGTTATCTACTTTTTATTCTTCTTCCATTTTTGTTTGTATTAAATGTTTTACCTTTGTTTGCGTCTAACTGACTCTGCCTATTTTTGACCCATATACAATTATATGTGTTTTCCAATTATATGAAGTTTGTGTTGGCCCTATTTTTATTACAGTGTGTTAGCATGTGTAGTGTAAGAAGGATTATATTTGTTACAATGAATGTGTACTGATATTCTGCTTGTAGCAATGATACTCAAATGCTGTTTGGGTCAACAGTTGCTATTTGATTTTTTCTTTTTAAATCCATTGATTTTATTATACAGCATAGTTATTTTCTTTTTTCTGATACATTTAATTTACAGGCTAAAAGGACGACCATGAGTACCAAGTTTGCGCCAAGTTAATTTAATTTCTATATGAATGATTGCGAAATTAATAACATCTGGAGTAAAAACCCTTTTGGCACAAACTTGGGTAGCTTGGGGTCCTGAGAGTATCCTGTCCAAAAAGCGTCATGATCTGCTGTGGGGAGCGGCAGCAGTTCCCGGGGCGGACCACGAGATAGCCGGGCGTGTGTTCCGTGACCCATGATACCCCTTTTAAGTTTGATACACATGTTTCTAAAGTGTTGCTTTTATAATCTAGTGTATACAAAATGTATCCAATGTGATTGATGGCCTTTTCCTCTTAACACTAAGCTTGTATGAAGACAAGTTCAGGAATGATTAAGATGAAAGATTCCATAAGAGAAGTGTATATGGTTAGTATGACAATGAATGGTGCCATTCAATATTCAGGCGAATACATTCTTCATATTCGTTTTTCTCTTTGTTTTCTGCTGGTTTCCTAGCTTATGTTTATTCTGTTTGGAGCTGTTACCATACCGCTGGATCACTATTTCCCATGCCCTGTGCCTGACCAGGACTTAGCCACAATGCCCTGGAACTGTATAGCATCTAGGAACCATAGGAGTGTCGCTGACTTTAACCTTAAGTATGGCAGAAACCCGTAGCCCCAACGTTTTCAGCAGCTATAGAGCCTCCAGGTGCATTACAGATGGTTCCAGGGACCTTTCAAACAGCTGTCCCGAGCTATCCATCCATGCCTCGCCACTTTACTGGGATCACCCTGAAAAAAGAGTATTTTATGTTGCCATCAGGTGTCCATTTACTCCATGTGATCCTTAGTGTACCTGTGTCTAGTTTGCATTATTTTGTATCCTGACCCACTGGCCATCTGGGTCTCCTGACTTGCCTATTCTTGTTTGCTGCCTGATGTTTGTGTGGGTATCCAATTGTGTATGTTGGTGTGTGTGCATGGGTGTTGGTGCCGAGTGTCTGGATTTGAATGTCGAGTTGTGTTGGTGTGTGTGTCTGTGTGCCTGCGAGTGTCTGATTGTGTGAGTGACCCTCCTGAGGTCAGACTCTGGATCCGCCCCGGTTCAACATAGAAGCTGCACACACCACGATGGAGCAGTGAGCCAGAGGCCTCTGTTCCCACCACAGAACATCAGCAAGGTAAATGATGTGGAGAAAAAGTAAGAGAACAATAAAGGGGAGAGATAATGAGTGGAGAGAAGGTGGAGATAATGAGAAAAAAGAGAAACGGGAAGAAAGGGAGAGAATGAGAGATGGGGAAAGTTGCAGAGAGATAATGAATAAGGGGAGAGATAATTAGAAGGAGGATAGATATGGACAAAGGGGAGAGAAAACTTGAGGAGATAGCAGATAATGAGAGCTGGCTAGAAGGGGTAAATGAGAGTATGGAGAGATGGGAGAAGAGATAAAGAGAAATGGGAGAGATGAGATATAGAAAAAGAGGAGAGCTAATGAGAAAGAGAGGATCAAAGAAAGGAGGAGAGATGGGATAGAAAGGGGGTGTAGGAAGAAAAATATAAAGAGAAGAGATTGAGAAAAGGGAGAGATGGGAGGAGATCTGAGTGCTGGGGCAAGTCCTATGTGTGCACACTGGGTGCTGGGGAAGTCATTTTTGTGCAATATGGGTGCAAAAGCTGGCCTTTGGGTTGTGTGACCTGTAATCTATGCCTGCAATGTAGTTGCTGTCAACGCACGGAGGGGCATCATGTGTATTATCCACTCCTATGACTCTATAAGTCAAAAATGGTTTTCATTTCTTTCTCTCGATCAACAACTGCAACAGATCATCTGTCCTCTTCTCGTTTTCTACCAGTTTATTATTGTGTATGATTTAAACTTATCCCACTGTTTATAACAATTCTACAGAATCTTCTGGAACTTTATAAATAAAAGTAACGTCTCAAGTTTTTATTCATATAGGGACATTGATTTGCTGTATTGTATAGAAGTTTGAAATTTCATTTTTTATAGCACCATCATATTCCGTAGCACTGTACAAAGATACAATGAATGAAAACATTGACACAATGATTCTCTCGATGTACCTTGTATCCCCCTATTTTGCCTTCTCTTTTTTTTACTCACTTGCAAAAACAAATAAAAATATATATTAACATAAATTCTTATTATTTTATTATTATTTCTATTATTATTATTTTATTTTGTATTGCTCAGTATAGTACCATCATATTCTGCAATGCTTTATAAGACATTAAACATGTAGTGCATCACATGACAATTAGAAACCTCTCAAACAAGCCCACAAACCTAGAGGATTGTGGTTTGCTATTCTAGACGTGAAAGTATAAATGGTTAAGGGGGACCAGGAACACAAATGTATCCAAATGAGCACAGATTAAATAAATCATATGACTAGAGTTGAGCTACGGACTGGCTGAACAGTAAGATTATTGAGGGGGACAGAAGACTAAGAAATATTACTAACCCATTCCCAGGTGCTTTGGGTCTCAACATATCTCCGTAGAGTTCCTTAGATCTTTAGAAGAATGTGGGTGAGGATATGGTCTCTTTGAGACCTTTAGAAAAAAATTTGGTCATGTTTGAATCATGTTTTTTATACTGCACAATATACTTTGAAGCACAACTTTGACAAAACCAATTGTGGAGGTTATCATGATCGTTTTCTAGACCAAACCTTTTATAAAACAGTGTAGTAGAATATATGTATTCCTTAAAAGCATCTGAATTTAAAAGAGTAATTTAATTTTTATTGAAATTATAATATATGCCAGCCTGACCTTACAGCTGGGAGATTTTAATATAATTATTTTGGTTAAAAATGTGTAGGGTAACCAAGTAAGTGGTAATTGGCAAGGAGTCCAACTGTGAACTTCCCGGGGTAGGCTACCCAGAACTCTCTGTCATTTGGGAGTTTGCTGCTGACAACCTGACAGAGGTTGTCTACATACTGCAATTTAATTGAACCTGAACATCAGATGCCTTTGATTTCAAAATATTCTCTTTTTCCATCTCTCAGATACAGAATTCACAAATCTGTACAATAAAATAACATCAAATATGCCTCAAAAACCTGCTTTATTTAGTAGATTATTAATTACATAGTTACATAGTTACATAGTATGTGGGAGAAATTAGGCTGTAATTGAATATATTTTAAGTTTTAGCAGCAGGGCAAGATCAACTAAACTGCAAAACATTTTATATGAATTACAGTTTAAGTACAACGTGTTAGATGAATATGTGCATTCAATACCTTAGTTTGTCATACAAACAAAATACACGTTTGTATTCACCAGCCAGTCCTAACATTACACATTCACAACATTCCATGTTCATCACAAGTACACATCTTATTCATGCATTTCTATTTATTTATCTAATCTACACATTGCTGACACGTAATAATGATTCTCCGGTGAAAAGATGGTCCAGATTTGATTCTTCTACTTCCAGAGCGCCAAAAAATGAATGGCCTTTCATGCCAGCTTTGCTGATTTTCTCAGCTAATTTTGGCCAGATTTATTTTTCAAAGACTTGGATGCAGTCTTCTTGTTCTCTGAGATGTGTTTAGAGAGTAATACTGGGTAGAGGTGTAAACTCCAGAGTTTTCATCCCTAAGGCGCTTGATGGCAAATTATCTGTAATAACCCATAACCTTCATGTTCTGAGCTCTCAGATGACACCAAAAAACCCAAATAATAAAACCGATCAGGAACAGCTTCATGTTAATGTATCCACATTGAAAAGCTATCTATGTGTGCAATAGAATGTGCAGCCTACTTATAACTAAGGGCGTTATGACATCATTAAAGCAGAATCAATTATTAGTTAACAAAACATGAAAGTGTGAAACACAGCAAAATGAGGAGGCAGGTTGAAAAAACCCCCAATAAATATATATATATAAGCTCACATGATCTCAATGATCTCAAATTGGTTTTTTGAACATGACAATTAGTTCACTGTACTCCAATGGCCTCCACAGTCACCAGCAGTTGCTTGGACCTAATTCCATACATTTGTCAAGCATTATAGTTTTGATATGTTATCTGCAGAATTTATTTTTAACAGACTTGTTCTGCAGTCTGTGGTAGTCTGATTTTAAGTGTGAGGGAAAACCTAAATTCTTGCCAGAGAATTTATTTTCCTTGCATAGCCCTGGCAGCATAATTGTCTCCCCTCCCAATAAAGTTGTTTATCTCTTTCTGCCTAATCTTATAGATCTGTCTATCTTTCTCACTTTGGGTTTTTTGTACTTTCTAAATGCTGACTTTTTTTTTACTATTTCTATAAATCTGGGAGTAGAATCAGATGCATTACCCTGTCAAAGCTCCCTTTCTCTGAAGTGTGTAGATTTTTCCATGTAAACTTTGACTCTTCTTTTATCCTTCTACTCTATCTAACTGTAACAGTTGATACCAAAGAAGAAGCTCAATGTGGTCGAGGAGCTGTCCTTTTTGTATTCATTGAGAATAAATGCATTTGTTTTCAGTAGAATGTGATGAGTGGGTACGTTAATGTTTTCTGTGCTCAAGTATAACATGGTGACAGAATTGTTAGAACAGATATAAATTGAGACCATGCACCTGCTCTATGTTGCATATTAATAAAGTCCTTCCTTTAAAAGGTCACAAACACAGCTTGAAATAAAAGGCACACATTTCATATTAATGGAATAAGGTAATTCTCAAGTTTGTTGTTTATTAGAACCATATAAAACATACATTAGAAACCTTAACATGCCACATTAACAAATGCTCGTGGAAAAACACACAGTGAAACATAAAAAGTGCTAGCCTCTCAGATGCTATATTTTTTCATATGTTCCATTATGTTTGAGCCCAAATTAGAGCCCACTGGAGTTGGAGATTAAATAGTATAAAGGTAAATATATGTTAACAACATGTTGATAAGGCTAACTAAATTTAAACAGAAATGGCCCTTCTTAACTCATCAGAAGCAACTGCCCATGGAATGGTGAGAATACTTGATAAATGAAGTTCTCATAACACAGTGATATAAAAGGGTTACAACTAAATGTTCCTAGTTATGTTAAAAAGAATGGCTGGGGTGTAGCACAGGAATATGTGGTGCTGGAGGACCTCAGGACTTCTTGGTACAGAAGATGGCCCTTTGAAACTGGCCATAATCTGGAATTCATGACATCTGTGATATCTTATTATCAAGCATTCATGAGATGTTCGTTAACATACCTCTGTCTGAGCAAAACTAATATATTAGTGCATATAAATAATCACCAATTTCACACATTCAATAACATGTTACAAGACACAATCATTTACATCCAAAACAGGTTACATGTATGGCGAGAGACCCCTCTACACAGCTTGCATTTGTTAAATATGTTTATTGTTCATAACTAACCAGCAGGAAATACTTTTTATAACCCAGATCAATGCCTTTGAGTTACCTGCATCACATCTTGGTGTCACAGATCCTCCGCACTATCAATGAAACACAGCATATGCTCCTTATTGATAATCAATAGTTTGCTTTGTTGGATATCCAGTGTTTCATTTGGATTGCCATGCAGATTTTATTTATAGATTGCACGTATTTTCTACAAACATCTCTGACTTCCGATGTATTTTTCTATATATTTATCATTTAGTTTTTATAATAGGTGCAGCTTTTAACCATTTACAAGATTATGGCGCCCTATTATTAGGATGGTAACAATCATGTTGTAACAATCAATTGGATATTTTAAGATCTAAACATAAGTATTTTGTATCACTTGAAGATACATTGAATGTTGAAGTTGGCATGTTTTATTCATGCGTTACTATAGTAACTAAATCACTAGTTATATAGGTAATACTATATATATTTAAAAAAATATTACTTATGCAAATTGTTTTTTTAAATACACATACATTGTTTTTATTAACTTGTAAACACTGTTACATAGACTAATCATATAGGATTGTAACAAGAAGAAATTAACAGGACTGCTTTGGTCTCTGTGTTCAGTTTATGGCTTTGCTAAATGTATACGTCAGCAGGTTAGAAGTACACTACAACAAATAAAAACCCAATAAGGAAGAAAACCTATAGGCTGAATACAAACAAATGAGAGGCATCTATTTTACATGAAGGTGTAAATTAGATATACAGTATATAAGATTAGGGACATTAGCCGGTTGTTGTTATGCACTTCTCAGTGTGAAAGATATATTTAACTAAATTGCCACGAGATAACATCTAAAGGCCTGTGTGAGGAAATAATATCTAAAAATCGTGCTGGAATTGTTCTTCCATTATGAGCGCTTCACATGAGATTAAGCTAGGGCATTAGCTAATTAAAGCGCACAGTAAAGATAACAGTAGGCTTCCTAATTAGACTGCCAAAATTTGAATTTGAACTGCCAAAAGCTGAGATTCACTGCAGACACACCTGTTATTTACTATAAGGATGAAACCTATTCTGTGTGAAGAGTCTGCGACAAAAACACCAAAAAGTTTTTTTTACAATTTGTTATACAAAAACAGTAGTAAGACCCCTCCCCAGGGTAAACTGCATAGAATTAGGTAAAAAGGTAATCTGTGAAAATTTACAAACCATGACTTACCCACAGGGTCTCATGTGACTTTATGTAAATGACACAAACATCATGTATTGAATGAAGGATAGTGTCTTATGACTTTGTTGGTCATTATTTGCAGAACTGTGTTTTAAATCCCCAATCAAACATACCAGTTAATGTATTCTTAGAAATGGGGAACTGGAGTTTCTCCCTCTAAATAGTATCATATCATGGCCATAACAAAAAGATGGCGGGATGACATCCACAAATGGTCAATCGATATGGGAGGTGAATAAAACTAAAGTCAAAGAGGTTTACCAGAATAACCCTTTCAGTGTCAACTATGTATATGCAGAAGGGGTGGCAGGTAGGTAAAAAAATACCCCACTGCTTATATAGGGTGGCACTGTGGGGTCCCCTCCCCATGATTGTTAGGTGATGCATCTTAATACGTCATCTTGTTATTGCAGCAATGCAGTCATAGAAAAAAAGAAACAGCAAAAGAGACAACATACTCCCAACTGGTCTATTGTGAGATCAACTGGTTAGCACCCTGATAAAAATGCCTTATTCCAGCTAACATGCATCACAAGTGACCCCCACTCTAATACTCAATTCTTCTCTAATAAAAAAAGATTAAAGAAAGGCAAATGCAATGCTATCATTTAAAAAAGAAGCTCATTCTGGAGCTATAATCTGAAAAGTATTGTTATGAGAAATTATCTACAACAATTATTATTAGGAGCCCATATGGTTTTATATATATAGTATGGCACATCAAACTAACTTGCTTGCTTTTTGTGAAACTGTAAGTTCCAATGTAGACCAAGAAGATGTGGTGGATTTGCCACAGAATACGTTATTATGTGTATATACACTAATATATACAGTATATTGGAATACATAATTTTCACTTTTGTTCAAAGTCAAAATGCAGAGAGTTGCATGTTTCAGTGGTAAACCCCAAGACTATGTTTTTGATCACATTCTTTTTACTTTATCAATGATCTGAAAGCAATATTTGCACATTGGTAATGCTCAGTGTGTACTATCCACTATGTGTATAGTGGATATACACTATACACTATGTGTATTATGGGAATGCGTTGCAAACCCATAAAAGGAGCACAGGTGGAATCCAGTCATCATGAATATGTTGTCCAAAGTTACCTTAGACTCGTTTTTCTAGTTCTTGTTACTTTTCTAAAGGAGAATTTTGTTTTTCATGTCTGATTAAATTACATCTATACTGACCACACCATTCATTTGCTTAAAAAATGCCATGGGGTAGGTTTGGAATTACACCTAAAGCAAATACAAATGGAAGAGTTACTCAACTTTGTTTTTATTGTATGTTTCACAACAAAATAAATATGTGTAGTTTTGTGGATTATTCTTAGGTTGTGACACTTAATAATTATTTAATTGGGAGAATATTCCACCTTAATTTCATAGAAGCTCTCCTGATGGGAACAAGAAAAAGACAGCCCATGAGCCTATGAATGAGAATATTTAAATATTAAATGCAGAAGCTACGCCATTGTGTGAGAGCCCTATGAAATACAATTCTTAATGTTTTAATTTGGATACATAACTGAAATTGTGGAATTGTCTGGAATCCTACAGAAGGTTATTTGTTTCTCATTTAAAAGTAATTAATCATTTATAGGAAGCATTGTTGAAGCATGGGAGGACCTTCCTGAAAAGGTAATTATGGGAAACATGGCTGTGATTCAATAGATACTATAGCCAGGTGTTACATCAGCATTTACGTGGGCTTATGTATGTTTTTTTATATATATATGATTGCATGTTTGTATGTATATGTATATATAAGTAATGAAAGCTATAGCCATCCTATACATAATAAATGTGAATATATATATGTAGATAACTTGTTGCCTTAAATCTGTCCCAGCACTGAACCTGCTCTATAACAACTAATCTATCTTCTTTATAGGAACTCCTTAAACAGGGCTTATTATGCATTTCAGTTGCACTGCATACATAGTTCAATATATATGATATGCACCTGCACCTTTAGGAATACACTCGCTGCCCGGGATTTTTGATTACCTCAGTATTTATGAGCAGGTTCATAACCATGAATATATGATGAATAATGTGATTGTTTTTTTTATCATTCACTTTTAAACAAGGGCTATTTAGTAACACCAGTGATTAAACTGATTACATATTTCTTTGTTTGTAGTGTATTTATGTGCTTGGTGATTGCCTTATTAAATACACATCCAAACTATTTATAACATTAGATACAGCTCCTATGAGAGGACTAAGAGTGAAAATTGTACATTACTACAGTAACCCGATCATGCTGGAAACTACTACTTATATTTATGCAGTGATATCATTGAATGTTTATTTGTAAGAGAAATGTGATAATGTACTACTGCCTTACACTGCATAATACATTGTGTACTGCATATTTAGCCGTTACTTCAAACTCTTGCACCTAAGTGAGGCATAGGTAAGCCCTCTTTTGATGAAAACAGTGGGATATGGTTCTAGTTCTATGTTTAGAACATTTTTTTTCTACTAAAGACCTACAGGTCGACTGTGATCCCTGTTTCCTTTGTATTATTTCCATTTATATAAATCGAAAAAAGCCTAAAAATATGCATGCATAGGCATGCATGTGTTTCATATAGCATACAAAATCCAGTAACAGAAATTTAGTAGAATCTGGGGCCCTTAGTAATGGCAACATTAACAACTCCAGTAAGAGATATCTTTGAATTGTTGTTTGTATTTAATACTTTAATACAAATGCTTTAGACTTTTGCATGATAATTGTAATGTGACACATGCAGACTTTACAACTGAATCAACTTATTATTATATTTTATTTATTTATTCTTAACAGATTCTGCAGAGTTTAGTGGTGCGAAAGGTTGTGGCACCCGTCTCCTTGTACCAGTTCAAAATTGTTCAGAAAGGTCCCTTCCGACCTTCAGACGGAAAGGCCCTTTCTAAGCTATTTTGAACCAGCACGGGGAGACAGGAATGTATCTGCGTCAGGTTATGTCACGTGACCCCCATGGTGAAACCAAGGCTGCCCACTGTGTACAAGCAGCTGGATAGAAAGTTGCCCAAGAGGTAAGCAGGTGTAGGAGGAAGCGAGAGAGGGAGTATGTATGTTTATATGTATGTGGGCATGAATGTGTAAGTGTTTGTGTGTGAGCATGGATGTGTAAGTGGTGTGAGTGGTGTTAACATGAGTTGTGTGTGAGGGAGTATGTATGTAAGAATGAATGTGTACGTGTGGGCTAGTGATTATGAGTAAGTATGTGTGTTAGCATGTGTAATTTGTGTATGTGTGCCAGAGTGAATGTTAAGGGGGGGTGGGGAAAGGACCATGATGGCACAGATAAGCTGCCTGGGAGCACTGACAAGCTGAGGGCAAAGATAGTCAGGTAGGCTGTTTGGGGGTTAGGATGCCATTGATAAGCTGCTTGGGGTAAAAGCACTCACAAGCTGTTTGGGGCAAAGGTGGCACTTATAAGCTTGGTCAAGTTGGGGGCCCCCAGGGCAATTTTCACACCATAATATAACTGCACATGAGTACAGAGTTCACAAAATATTTGTGACATTTTCTGAACAAGTATTAAGATAAAACACAATACACACATGTGCAAAAGAGGCATTTGACGCATGCTACATGGGCACTGGCATTTAATTGCACCATTGCTACCTATTTACCCTCCAACATTTCAGGTTTCCAAATTAAAACAACTATGTTGGAGGAGCACCAAAAGGTAGGCTTGTGGGAGAAGTGATAGAGTTCTTTTCTATAACAGTCAGTTTCACAGTGTTGTGTGCTGTCCATTTCAAAGCACAGTGGGCTAGTCAGGGGTAATTAAAGAAGTAAGGTGTCCAATTACAGAGTAGTGTTTCATGAATATTTTATTGTGTAATATATTAAAATGTCTGTTCTATTTCACACTCTGATAGTTTGACTTATACTTTTCCTGTTACCCCAGTTGTGTATTGTGACCAATGGACACTATGGAGGCTGCCCCGGCAGACTTCATTAAAAGGCGCTGTGTACCTTAAAGATACACTGGGACAGGATATGATGTATTTTCCAAGCAATCCGCTTCTTAAAGATGTGCAGCGCTTTTTATTGTACCGGACACGCCAAACTGTCCTTGGTCAGGCTTTGGGCAGCCCCAAAGGTAAATATAACACTGCTTGTACCCAAAAATTGGGGACTGATTAGGCCATCAAGGTCCCAGGTGCTGCACAGTTCAATGGGTTGGTTTCAAAGAAGATCTCCATCTAAAGAGATGACATACCTATGATTTTATACACATATTAGCAATGGTTATTTGGGGAACAACACAACAACTAGGATTGCGCAATACTGTCCTTTTCTGCAAATTGCACATTCTTGTCCCCGGAGATTAATGTATGTCCCTCACTCCTGCAAAATATTAACTATTTACAGTCACATGTGTGACATATGTCTCTCCTGTTCCACACCCCACAGAAGCTGCAATTAGGTTAGCCAGACACTTTATCATGATACACAATGTACTTGCAGGGGGTCTCGAGGGTAAATTGAACTTCTTTGAAATTGTGTTTTTTGCTACAGATGGAATGCATTATCTGCATGTGCCTTCACGATTGCTTCAACTGACCATTATGTTTAATTACCAGAAGCAGGTTTCGGTGGGTGAGCTGCATGATGATGATTCCACCTGATACCTAGATTAGTTTTGGTAAAATATGTGTTAAACATGTGAAAAGAAAAACTTATGTCGAGAAATATACCTGCAAGTATTTTCAGGCATTTTACAGCACAGAGTAGAAGAAGCCAGTCTACTCATTCACAGCATGTTTGGCTAACAGTAAAAAAGTTATCTCCTTTATACAAAGGGTGACCCCTCACATAACTGACAGTACCAATGAAAACTGAAGTCTGGAGTTGGTGCCCCTGACAGCCCTGCACCACCTTCCACATCCAGAAGGAGATATGACGTGTGCGAGGTGGAAAATCCAATCCTGCTCCAGATGCATAGGCATTGTATAGAAAGTTTTAAAAAGGCTTTATATGTATTTAGCCGGTTTTGGAAAAGGCAATTACCAGCAGGATTCTATCCTGATCCCTACAACCGGGTGAATACCGCTTTTATAGCATGAAAAACTATTTATTTACCTAAAAGAAAAGTGTAGTAAATACTGTTTACAAAAACAAACTGATATCTTCAAAATATCGACATTATCTCTCTGGCTAGTAACACTAAGAAGCCTGAAGAATCTCACACCCACTTGAGCAGACACGTCTGTGATCCATTTTCCTTCCACGGGCACAAACTTAGTGAGGTGATGACATATGACAGTCCTGCACCACAACCTGCAGAAATAACAATGATGTACAAGACATAACACCATTCTCCATTTGTATTTTACCATATGTTGTGCTATTAGCTTGAGCATTCTGATCTAGATTCTAATCTGCATTAAAATTAGTATATATATATATATATATATATATATATATATATACTAATTTTAATGCAGACTTTTATGCATTTTAAAACATAAAGAAGCCCTCTGGCCATCATATAGAAAATCCACATCTTCCCATTTTCAAAGTGTACAACTATGAAAATAACCATATTTAAGTTACACAATCTAGATCAGAATGCTCAAGCTAATAGCACAACATATGGTAAAATACAATATATATACTATATATATCGTTATAGTATTTATATTATCAGAAATAACCACAAATTCCATTCAGTGAATAAAGAAGGAATAAAGCCTTTACTATTTCTTACTGGTGTTTTCTGATTTAGAGGCAACCAGTTTTTCACCTCTAGATCTATATAGTGGATTATTTGATTAAATCTTTGTTGGCACTCCTTTAGTGAGCTCATATTTTGGTTTTTCCACAAGAAGTGCAGTTCCAGGCCTCATCCCTCTGCTGTGTAACCCCTTGCACCAAGATGTCCATTCATGTATCCTGTTTTGGATCTAAGTGGCTTTGTCTCAGAATGTCATTGTGTTTGAGTGAAATTTTTATTCACCTTTATTATGGAGCATAAACACAAAGTGAGGCACTAAGAATATCCCATCCCTAGTAGTAAATTAGTCATTTGCAGACTTTATACCTAGAAGTCTTGCGCTACAGGGTATATAAAGACGCACATTATGCCCCTGATATATCTATCACCCTTACAGTATCTGTTAATACATTTAAACTAGTACCATCAGCAATGAGACTCTCGCAACATCGATTGATTTAATATGTAATATCTATCTATCTATCTATCTATCTATCTATCTGTCTGTCTGTCTGTCTGTCTGTCTGTCTATCTATCTATCTATCTATCTCGAGATATATAATATGCACCAAACCATCTCGTACATCCATTCACTTGTTTGCCATGCCTCACTCAGCATGGTATGCTGGTATCATGACAGGCACTGCCCTCCACTGTAGGGCTCTCTCATTCTTTCTCCTCCCACCCTCTTTGTCCCTCCACCTTGTCAATTACGTCACCGGCCGGTTTTGTCAACGTTCCATTCTGCAGCCAGCAGGTGAAGGAGCAGCGGCAGCAGGAGCAGGCGTATCATCCCCATCCATGCTGGCAGCCAGACCCACCGTCAACATGGGCTTTTTCAGCTGGACTGGATGTCTGGCAGTGTGCTTTCACTTCATCCTAGGATCAGCTATGAGCGCTGTACCCCAGTGCACTGAGGTGAGGCTGGGTTTTTCTCAATGCCTACTATAAGCGATCCGTTACTGCTATTAGCATACGGGGGTTTATACATCAACAGGGATGGGAGCGTCTTTTTATACCGTCCCTATGGGTCCTGCTTGTGTTTACGATGCCGATCAGGGCTGGGCTCTATCTATGCCATAGGAAAAGCAAACACATAGTACATATTCGTTACCTTCCTAGACATATGCCACCATTGCTTAACCCTCTGTCTTTGCATAAATACAAATCTCCAGGGATGTAAGAGTTAATGACAGTGGGCTGTGCTACTGTTTAGATGCATGTTGGTTCATTCATTTGGGGGCAGGAGGGGTAAATGCCGTGCACACTATTTTTACACTACAATGAGCATGTTTACATACAAGAAGAGGGACTTTATTGGGTAACTGATGCTAACAGCTTGAATGGAGATATTGTAACCAGTACACATTGACTGATTTGTTACCAATTCTGTAAATCCTCTATTAATGCTGTCTTTGTAGATTATCCATGTAGAGTGCAGATGGGTCTGTTTTATGTCTAGGGGTAATTCTCCTGAGTCCTGATCTTCCCCTCTTTTGTAAGTGTTTGCCCTTATCTAGGTGTACAGATCAGCTGTAAAGCCCATAATAGGCAGCCCCCCCCCCAAAAAAAATACAAACACAATTGCCCTGTGATCTCCTTTTTTTGCTGCAAGTGGTGCTGGCATATCCTGATGCTGCTGTCAGGACAAAGGAAGCTAAACTTCCTGCTCCTATTTTATGAGCCAGGCTTATAGAATGGATGGGAGAGCAGACAGAGCCTGCTTACTGCTCACTATGGCTGCTTTACTAACGGGCAGTACAGGCACTGTAGTGTTTTGGTGATCCTGAATACCTTCCTTATTGTTAGTAGATTGTATGAATAAATATTTTGTATTATTTAAAAATACTTGTTGACTTTCTCCTGCAAAAAGGGCTATGCTGACCCTGCATAATGCATAGTTAAGGCACTTTTACCTTATCACCCAACTTGGCTCTTCTTGTTGGAGGTCATCACTTGTGTAGACCTTTCCTAATGTCCTGAAATGAAATAATTTACTTTAACTCACAACTCACATACAAGCCTATGATATAAGTATAAAGAAGGGGCTCTTATAACATGGAGCATGGGAAATGTGTGAACAATAAGTGTGCAGTGTTACCTTCAAATATCAGCACTAGCACATAGTACGCTCAGCATAAGGCCCTTTAAGCTGTGGTACTCATAGTGCATAGTCTTTAAACGGCTGAGTCTAATGGGAGTTGTAATTCAACAGAATCTACTCAACAGATATGCACAAGAACACATTTATCAAGGCAAAGTGATTGCTCTAAATTTAGCAATGTAGCCATTAGCGATATGCTTTTCTTTGGTGAATATCACACTGCGCTGTCACCCTGCCCCAGATTTGCTTGGATTAATATCTTACTAGTTCTTTTCAAAACGGCTCAACAGGTTTGAATTGATAGGCGTTTTAAACTAATTTGTTGCATGTCTTTTCAGGGCAAATTCCTGATAACAGATATGTAAATAATAGTGGCCTGTAATCTCTGGCTTCTGGACATCCGACCAGTTAAACCTGTCTTGCCTCTTTGGGCGGGTGTGTGTTTTCGGGGGAAAACCTGCATTGATTTTTAATCATTCTACTAAACTTTGTAATTTTCTGTTAACTTATCTTCTTTTGTAGACGCCTTTTACATACAATTATTTGTTTGTGACTATGTGTTGTATTGAGTCCTTTGGTATATGTAATTTTTGTGATTGATTCTATGTAGGTCTGAGAATATTCTTAACAGAGTCCATAATAAACTGAAGAATATATATATATATATATATATATATATATATATATATATATATATTATATATATTCTCTCAGTTGTGGTGGAATATTCCACCTTAGTAAATGTCCGTAGCCTATTTAATATATAACCTGTGTTTGCGGTAGCGATGAACGGCTGAATTATTACTTTCTGTTCTATTAGGTTTTATATTCCGGGAGTCTCTGCTAAAGTTGGTGTAGTTTTCCACAACAAAAACCTGAGAATCCGGTTGAGAAATTATTGCAATGCTTCCTTGACAAGGCAACAAAAACTTTCAATACCAAACACCAAATATTCTTCAGTAAAATAGCATTTGCTGTGTATTTCGGAATCATGTTCCAGGCTGGGGGCTGTATTCTAATTCAACATTTTTACTCATTGAGCATTAATAAGAGCAGGGAAATCCACCTATGTATTGTGCTATACCATGCTTAGCTATGGTTATAGTATAACGTAAGCGGTTTCTCTGCAGACTAATGTTAGAAGCCACCTGATGCCGAATCTAAATGACGACAGGTGAGGTGAGTCATACAGAAGCCTGCAGACACATAGCCACAGCCTGCCTTCTCTCTCCATTTTACATTGTTAGAAAAAAAGAGAAGAAAATGTATTTGAATGGACTCTTCGTATTATATTATTTTATAATTTAAGCTGATGTATAACATTATAAGCTAGACCTGTCTTTATATGGAGTAAAGACTTCCTAAAACAAACAGGGTATATGATATTAACCTGTGGCATCATTACATTATATTTATTTATTTAGCGCCAGCAGATTCCATAGCGCTTTATACTCTGAGCCGGTAGGATCACAAACAATAACAAACTGAGTAGGTTGAGTACTATGTACTACAGACATGGTTTTTTTTGGGGGGGGGGGATCTGCATGGAATTTCTAAACATTAATGAGGTAATCCATCTTTCCTTTAGATATTTGATGGGATGGGCTCCAGAATCTATATGTCATCTACTTTTCTGGATTTTGGTAATGCTATTGTTTATAATTTGGTCATTAGTATACTACGCTTATTCTGCTAAGTGATGAGTGATGAGGCCTTTCCTGTGTGGTCATGCATTTGTTGTCCATTTAAACAACTTGATTGTTGCTAAGGTAACGGCAAATATGTACAAATCTTATTGGTTCATTAACAGTCAGTGATCAGCAAGGCTGTGCTTTACTGTTGCCAAGTAACCACTAATAGTTAAACATTTTAGCCATTACCAGCCTTGATCCCGCATCCTATGGTAGTGTTAGCATGTCACAGCTGATGATTAGCAAGACCACCAAAGTATTTGATCAGCACAGTGTGTTTGTCCTCCCCACTACGTGTTAGCATTTAAACATGTGCTCTCTGGCCTTGATGCAGCATATCATGGTGTGTAATGAATCTTAACACAATCTTCACACTATGACAATATAGAGACAATGGTGCCTATATAGCACTTTCAAATACATTAAGAAATTCAACACATGTAAAATAGATGTTTTTAATAGGAAGAAAATAAGTAAATAATATATTTACTAAACATGGAGTTTGCAGGTGACCTGAACATGTCATGTCATTGACTACTGTGCATTATAAAAGCCAATCCTTGAGCTTCTGTTGCAGTAAGCTAGGTTTCCACTTGTTTTTTTTTTTTGCAAAAACGCCCATAACACCAATTCAGCCACACAGCGTTTTATTAGTGAAAAAACGCTGCGGCCAGATGTTAGCTGTTCTTCAATACGAAATCGCACAATGCCATATCCACTTGGCGTTTTTCTGTTTGGCGTTTTTTCAGTTCTTTTTTGGCGTTTTACTGCTTTTTTGGGCTCTGTGGCACTTTTTCAAAATCGCAGCATGTTGACGCTCTGGCGTTTTTTGCAAGGAAATTTTGGTGTTTTTCTCCAATAGAAGTCTATGGGAGAGAAAAAACGCCATGAAAAAGCCATGTGGGTTTTGCCTTGGCGTTTTTTATGGCGTTTTTCCCACAGTTACAATGCAGAGGATGGACCCAGTATCTGTGTGTCCTACGAGAAATAGGCTGGAAACAAACAGTTTCACACAAAACAAAGTTCATATTGAATTTTACACCATTTGGAACAAACATGCCATTACAAACAAACATACCCAACTGGATCCTGTGTGCCAAAAGCAAAAGCAAACAATTTGCACCATCATTTGGGGCCAATCTTCCTAGAGGAGCAGACATTTGGAATAAAGCATGCCTTACAAACCACAGAAAAGAGACAAAAGGGTCCGCCGGGGCGTGTTTAAGTAGAACTCTACCAAGGAAATGACATCAGGAGGGGGCAGATACTTGCCATTTATCCTAATCTCTTTTAGCTGGGTGACAATTCTAACGTGTAAAGGCTGGAAAAACTGCCTATGGTCAAAAAAGCAATTTCCACAGAAAGGCTAAAACGCCAGAAAAAACTGTTTTTCATCAAGAAAATAACGCAGGACAAAAACCCAAGTGGAAACCTAGCCAAAGAGTTGAGCTGGTCTCGTATAAAGCATATTTCATAGTCAAGAGTTTATGAGCCTACACACTGATTTAACCTTTATACAATAGGAGGTTACTATGGTAACAAAAGATACAAGATAAGATACGACAAATGATTATCTTATGTTTTTGTTTTACCATTCAAATGTTAAAATGAAAATAAACATAGTTCTCCAAGGTATTGAAAACACAGCTGAAATATTGTGGTTTGGCATTGATGCGGAAACATAGTTTGTATTTGCTGCAGAGATAGAATGTTTCTTTCAAGAGTTAAAACATCCCATACTTTGCAAGGGAGAAATCTTGATGATGGATATTTTGTTACTGAATTTTTGGGAGTAAAAGTCTAATTTATACATAAATGAAAGAGATTGGCTCGCCATTCATTTTTATAGGGTAGAGTATTTGAGCATTTTAGTAGGTCTTCAGATAAGCACAAATGGATCAATCAGAGCCATCTGGACACCAAAAACCTGGACCATCAGTGGATTTGAGGAGCAGACAGCTCTCACCTCCCAAAAACCAAATTAATTGAAGGTGAAGGAATTCTGTTAAATCCCACGTACATTGCACAATTCCGATAGCTATGAATTCTGTGTTTGATGATCAGTCTTATGTGACATTTGATTACATTTGTATGTTATTGTATACAACATTACATAGGTTTTTAACCTAAAGCATGCTTAACTGTAAATGTACTGTGTAGGCATGAGCAGGTACACTTTAACTTGGGAGGTCTGGTCTTTCTGAAAACTGTTCAAAGGTTTAATGCATTGTCAGCTCAAGCGCAAATATCAGAATGTCAGGAAGTCATTAGAATAATTAATTGGTTTTTATGTTTTAGTAAGAATGTGATTTGTACACATATTAGTCTGCTAAGTAATCACTGGTGAAGGGTTTGGTGCATGAGCAACAAAAAGTGAACTACATACAGCACCTACCACCTGCGGGGCATGTTTAATATGGAAATAGAGTTAAGGAAGAATGAAGAGTACAGTTCTTGTAGATAATAACTGTATACATGATAAGCAGACTCTTGTTATCAAATGACAGCACATCAAAGCAGCATTCTAATAATACAATTACTATATAAATTAACAAGACATATGGTCCTACTTATGAGTACTAAGGACATCATAAATACAAATATATCCATCACAATATTATACAGTGCTCCAAATCTTATATTTACATTAGATGTAAGGATACCCTATAATAAGACTGGATATCAGGAACCATGTAATTGTGAGTTGTAAAAAGTTACAGTTTTTAAACTATGTTTTTGTACCATTTTAACTAGTTCTTTATGCATGTATCTTTTTATTGCTATAACATTCCATAGAGGTTTGTCCAATTTTACCAAAAACTTCCTTAAGGGACAGTCTAATGCCCCTAACACCCCTACTATAGAAAAAAGGATATTAAAGTACTCACAGAGTACTTTAATTTGCATTCTTCCAAAATAAAAAATAAAAGATTATGCTGCCAATCAGTGGCAGAAAAATTCTCCATTCAAATCAATGGGAAGACAGTGTTCAGCCCTAAAACTGATAGGATTAACTATCCCTGCTATTATTTATACTTATTTAGTTAACGGTCTAATTCCTACACACCCTTTTTAGCACTCAAACTGTTAAGCCCTTTAAATAGCAGTGCCTCTCTATTTCAATAAACTGTGTTAAATCTAGCACAAATAACTAATAATTATACTTTTAGTTACACTTTTGCATGATCCTTTAATGGTGCTGAGATATTATTGTGTCTGAGAGGAGTCAACAGATAAGCCAAAAGCTAATGACTGACAGAAGAACACTCATCATGCTTCTGTTAAATAGGCCTGTCATCTACAACTGTGTGGGGAATATAATGTTAGCTGACATAGAAATATTTATTTAAAATTTACTTAAATTCAGATTTGTGCCAGCTAACAGATTCTACTAACAAGTGTGTACATAGTATACGAGCCCAATAACGCATCTTCTTGATGGGTGTGATTATGATTTATTATGTTTATTTGTATCCATGTTGCACTCAGCGTGATTCAGATGATAACGCCAACACAACTTAAAGATTCTGTTCAACATCTATATGTTTGGTTGTAATCTTTTGGATAGACACTACAATTAGATATGGTACCTTAAGCAGATCAGCCAAACCTTTGGAGATGACAATCACACAAACACCTAAGGATGTCGTCTTATCTTTTGACACGCATCAGGCTTTATGTGAATATACCTGTCTATAGGACCTTATTATTCACATAAGACATTGGTTATGGGTTTGAAGCAATGTAGTTGTTGAGCAGGTTGGATGCTTAATACAATATGGTTTTTTTTAATACAACTGTGCTTGGTTAAATTAGGTACATATCTTATCAATGTTTGCCTCTACATTGTTCACCAGCAGCAGCCTTCACTGTGGCTCGTTACACCCATGTTTACTTAAATATTAAGAACACACCCTCTAAAAAAACCCCCTTTGTTTACTTGTATCTTTTACATTAAATAGTATTTATAGTAAATAGTATTTATTTTACAATAGCAAACAGTGCACATTACTGGGGATAGTACAAGAACATAAAACAAATGCACAAAACTCCCACATTCAGTAGATACAAAAATTGAAAGATTCTCCCATAATATAAAGTTGTGTTTTTATTCTTTTCATAATTTATATGGAACCTGAAGCCTTTGTTTACAGTGTTCAATCCTGGATGTTGTCATACTATATGATGTTACATTGTAAGTCTACAGACTGCATCTTCCATTAGACATGTACCAAGTTTTTATGGGAATGAGCCGGTGTGAAATTGAGCCAGATTCTCAGCTCAGTGATGGAGAGACGAGCACAAATCAAATTGATTTTAGTGTCTCATAGCCCTAAAACAGTAAGTCTTTATAGACATGAGTCAGAGCCTTTATCTGCTGAGCTCATACTTGTAGTCAGCTTGTCTATACTCTGCATCAACAGACCATTTAGGCACTGGTGTTTTTTCCCCCTAGATGGCCTAAAACGTATATCTGGCTTAGTATATTGTGCCACCTGCCAAAAATGTGCATAGTTAGAGACATTATAGATACTTTTATTACCTGTTCCTTATGGGTAATTAGAAATATAGAATAAAAACATAGAATCTGACTGTGGATAAGAACCATTATGCCAGTTTTCTTTATTTAAAGTTGAAAGGTTAATCATTAATTGGTCTTGTCTTAGATTCAGGACCGCTTGACGTCTATCCTATACATGTTTTAAACTCTACAATTTATACTGAGGGGATGTTTATTTGATGATCTTGTAATCCAATATATAGTTTGAAGTTCAGCAGAGAAGTGCAATCATACACTTTTGTGTCAGAAGTCATTTAGAGGTGAAATAAACGTTTGCAGAAAGGTTTGTCCTTTTATAGATGTGATCTTTTTTCAGCAGCAAGTTTCTTTATTTTTTACAGGCCATCTAATTAACGTAACTAACTTGTTTTGCCACTTTTCTGTGTATATGTTGTTACCTTGCCTTTCTCATGTATATAACAAAGGTTTTTTTATAGAATTATAAAAGTATTTGTAGATTTTTTAACCCCTTAAAACCTTCATGATGTTATGAAAAACAATGCCGAAAAACCTATTTTGACAACACAGAACATCACGAAGAAAGTATTTGTGTGCTCTCCTGTGCACACCGCTACCCGTCGATTTCCGGTTCAGTCCTTTGGAACCCACACTCACCCTCCCCAGCCTGGAAGTTTTGCACGATCATGCAAGACTTCCTTAATGAATGGACGCCTTGTGTTCCATTTTTCCATTGTGAGTGCTGCTGATCAGTCAAAGATCAGCAGCCACAGAAAAATAAAACATAAATAAAAATACTAATGACAAAAATATAATTGCTGCCTAAAGGCTGTAGCAGGCTAGATTGTGGTGAACAACTGTTCCTGGTAGAGGATTCATGCCCCCCTCAGGAAGAAGTTCCTTTATGAATGGACACCTTGGGTTCACAATGAACACGATGCTCCATTCACGATGTGCCAACATGGATTACAATTCTCATCACCCTTAGCCAAGCTGATGATAAGGGTGAATGGTCTTGTGTTTGTAGTACATTAACCGTGTTTGTAGTACATTATCATTTAACTCTTTATTTTCTGTGTGCCTACCTTGCCATATTGTGTGTGCTGTTGCACAGTGAAATTATGTATTGTGCCATGTAGGTTTAAAAAAATATACAAAAACCTTTGCATGTGGGGTATTTCTATAATCTAGGGGTGCAGCTGAAAACATGGATTTCTCTGCAGTTGCATGTAATCTGTGCAAACAATAAAAAAAAAACATGGAAAGTTTGGTATAAAACCTTCCCCCAAAAATAATGTAATTACTCCCTTTGCCAGGGATTGGTGACCATCTGGTTAGATGATGTCCAAATGCTCCTAGTGAAATACCCTGCGTTGTCTTCTCTCCAAAAATAATTTTGTGGAATTATTTTGAGCTGGTGGGCTGATAAACAGTCCCAAATGAGACATAGACTTCTTAAATAAAATGTGACAATTTCAAGTTTGGAAACAGGTATAGGGATGTTCCATTTTGTGCCCAATAACTTCAATTAGTTAAAAAAAGCCTGTGCACATTGGGTTTTAATATTAATATATTTTGTGGTATTTTGGTCAACTGAATTGGTTTTGGGACCATTATCATTGTAACATATTAGAATTTTTTTTTCCCAATGATCTTAATGTATTATTCATACTAAATGTTGGACTATAGAATAAATGTAGAATAAATGTTATAATTGTATGTGTTACCCTGATGTGTGGCAAACTTTGTCTAGTGAAACTTTTTCCAATAGATTTGCATTATGTGAAAGGATTAGTGTTTTAAAAATAGTTCTGCGAGTGAGATAAATAAGAGCTTAGCATTATCTGTGTCAAGGACAGAACTATGCCACAGATAAAAAACATTCTCTTTTCATAAAAAAAAACATGGATTGCATTTTAAGCAAACCATGGCTTGGGAAAGTGAATGTAGATGCTAGCAATTTCTGTGATTAATATATTGTAAAGGCAAATAAAGGTGTTAAAATATCAAACTAGAAATTCTAGTTATAGTTCAAGGGCTCATCAAGGTCACAACTTTTTTTTTCACGCTGCTGTGTCAAGTTGTAAAAGTGGAACAATTTGAGAAACATTAAATGTGTTGCTATAGAGATTTTACCACTTTTACAACGTTTGTACTACTTAAAACTCTTCATAACCTCCATAATTGTCAATAAAGTCCAAAGTAGACAATATAGCAGATGTGTTCTTTAGGTAACTAATATGGAACAAAAATACTCAACAAACATTGATTTAATATGGCAATAGTGAAGCAGGGTGCGGGGTTGTATAGTTACAGGCATTAGTAGCAGGAAGAAGAAGGTGGTTCTGCCACTTTAGAGATCTCCGGTCAGACCTCACCTAGAATATAGAGAACAGTTCTAGAGACCCCATCTCCAAAAGGATATTGGCATTTCGAAAAAGCTTTCAGAGGACGGCAACTGAAAAAAGGAATGGTTTGCAGGACAAAAAGTATCAGGAAAGACTGAGGGATTTCAATATGTAAAAAGTAATATTTAAATACATAAATGGATTAAAAAAAGGGACATTGATTTCAAATGAGGTGAAGTGTTAGAACAATGGGTCATAATCTAAAACTAGAGAGTCAGAGCCTTAGAGATTAAGATCTGAGTCTTTACATCAGGAAAAATGGGCAAACTAGAAAAAAAATATTTTAAGTAGACATTTGTTTATTAACATACTTTCTGCCATGTGAACACACATTGTTTTGGTTGTGGAGCAGTGACACACAAATACACGCAAACGTTTGAGTATCCTTTTCACTGGGCACTTAAGGACACATGATATCGTGCTGATCTGCCTAAAAAAACTGTCTGGCTTCTTGATATCATCACATAAGGAGGTGTGACATCAATCTACCCTCCTCTCACACCATCTACCCCCTCTCCCCCCCTTCTCAGGCTATCTACCCTATACCTACCCCCTTCTATCTACATTTTTTTTTTGTTTTTTTTCCTTTTATTCGCCAACCTGACCCCCCCAGTTATGCACATCTGCCCCTGGCTTGCCACTCTGCCCCCTGATATGCCTTATGCCCCCCTATATGCCACTCTGCCTCCCCGATATGCTTTATACCCTCCTATATGCCACTCTGTCCCATGATATGCCTTTTAATCCCCTATATGCCACTCTGCCTCCAGATATGCCTTATACCCCTATATGCCACTCTGGCATATAGGGGGTTAAAAGGCATATCATGGGACAGAGTGGCATATAGGGGGGTATAAGGCATTTCTGGAGGCAGAGTGTCATATAGGGGGACACACTTACATACACACACATGCCGATTATTATTTTTTTAACAAATACAAAAAAATATTATACAGTTTGTACAAAAAATACATTAGCTTACTGACCTTCTACTTCTCTTCACTTCTGTCCTCTGGTAGCTGCACACTGTTCTCTTCTCTATCCTGACAGGGTGTCACTGACACGACATCCGGTGCTCCAGCAGTCTGAGTGCGAGGGGGCGGAGCTTTCACCCTTCACGCTGCTCCCATCACTATGCGGCCATCAGATTGCTGGGAATGTAATCTAAACGGCCGATGCGTGCTGATGCCACTTTAACACTTTTTTTTAATGTAATATGGCAAGCTGGATCGGCTTGCCAAATAAAGTAAAAAAAAAAAAGTATTTAAGCAGAACCGGCCGGCGGCATCAGCACGCATCGACCGTTTAGATTACATTCCCAGCAATTTGATGGCCGCATAGTGATGGGAGCAGCGTGAGGGGTGAAAGGTCCGTGCGAGGGGGCGGAGCTTTCACCCCTCACGCTGCTCCCATCACTAGGCGGCCATCGCACACGGCTGCTGGGTGCTGATGCCGCCGGCCGGCGCTGCTTTAATACATTTTTTAAATTTAATATGGCAAGCCGGACCAGCTGCGGGCCCACTGGGAAATTTCCCGGTATCCTGGTGGGCCAGTCCGGCCCTGCTTGGGCCCCCTTTGAGTGGCAGAACTCCAGGGCCTGGTCGCAGTCGCGACCCCTGCGACCCCGGTTGTTCCGCCACTGGCGAGGGATATTTTTGTCTTTTGAGGAACTCTTGCACGAAATGAATATGATTTCTTTAAAAAGTGTACACACACCGAACTCTGTTGTAAGATTTTCAACAACTCCATCTGGTGTAAATACACTCACATATAGAAATGCGAGATAGAGAAATTGTGCGTTTCTGTCAGGGTGAGCGTATCCATGGAGATGCCTAGAAATGGCTGAGATGACCTATTTTATTTTAGGTTGTAGCTGGTACTTAAAGGAAATGTGCACACCATGGTTTCTCCCCTGGCACACGTTGCTGTCAGTTATATTAACAGTGTAAATGAGGACAATATATCTGTAGTAGTAGTAAAACCTTAAAGGATCCCCTTCTCATTTAAATAGGATGTTGGCCCACTATTAACATTAACATTGTACTGGTGGACCTGTGAGTTGTGGATGTGGTTTATGAAATATGATACAAGCTCAGTCCTTGGTTTCATCTTAGATAAGGATAGCTTTTTAGGCACAACAGGGAAAACACTCTGCCCCTAATTCCTAAACATTGTATGATTTACCTGTCTGTGTAGAACTCCCCCCCCACAGTACTGGCCCTTTGAAAAGGCTCTAAAATGTGTAACTGTTACTATTATATGCTTCGTCTGTTCATGCAGAATTCTTGGCTCTACTTATTATTTAATGTGGGTTTTTCAACAGGGATGTTTAGGATTGCTGTCTCTGACTTGTAATGATATGGCGTTTCCATAAAAGTTATCATAGCCTCCATAATCACTGTTTGAATTTGCATATTCAGACAGCTTTGGTGTAACCTTCCAAGTAAAACAGACTGCAGTAACATATCAAGGATCCAGCTCTTTCCTAGTGGCATATTGTAACAATCCTATTCAGATTTTAGGGGAATACTTTGGCTGTCACACCTGCTTACTACACAGATAGAAAACTGGAAGTCTGCAATACAGTCCATCTGGCATGACTGTCCATTTCTATGGAATGTCCTCTCATCCGAAAAACATTGACACACTCATTACAATGAAGAACAATTAGCAGTGTTGATAATAGAAATAGTTTTTTAGCAAGAGCTCATAAAAGCTGACTTTTTAATTTAGAATTAGTAAACAAAGAGTCCAAGAAGTAAAAAAACAGAATATCAGGAACAGCAGCAAGGTACAGCATCACCAGAGGCCAAACCCTAACTGAGCATAGAGCACATCAACAGGCTGTCTAACAAAGCCCAGTGTAGCCTGCAGCTGTATCTACTGAAGAGTCTGTAGCATGAGACTCGCAGCAAGCATCCTTCTTCAAAACAGTGCTTGATAAAGGAACACCTTGTGGCACGTCAGTAATGTGCACCACCACCGTGCCAAAGGTCCTGGGATTAAACATGGCCACATCCAGGGATGGACTTGTGTTCATGAGGCGGTCCTGGTACTTTAAGTCCAGCGGCTGTCTGATGACGTAGATACAGCCAGGTATATCCAGCCAGTGTGTGAGATAGCCAGTCCAGGCTTGGCCATATGCCCTTGAGCACATTGGGCTACATAACAAATGGTGTTGTAAGTGCATAATAGAAGCAGTGGCTAAAATCTCAATGTGGCATAACAACACATAAAGACAGAATTACCAGTTTTCATAGATGCTTCTGTTGGAGATTTCTAAAAACCCCACAAATATTTAGATATGAGACATGTCACCTTTACCAGAGGTCCTTGGGCAAATGCTTTTTTACCCCATTGTTAAAGCACCAATGCCAACAAGTAGCAATACCATTCACTGCATGGCACCACATATATTAATCCGTTCTTGTCGATGTGCCCAGTAATAAAGTGCTGAATTTGTAAAAGATCCAATTACAAATCTTGATAAATAGTTTTTTTAAAACATCACAGATAACATGCAAATAACCACATAGTCAGGAAAATGGATTCTATGGAATTCATTTGGAGATTTAACCCCTCCCTTATCTATTTCCTGGTGGTGAAAAAGGTTTCCTGCTTAGTTTCACTGTGTGATCTCTGATGCATCTCTGTCCCCTCAAGCTAGCATGGGTTTTTTTAAAGCTTTTTTTCAGTATATATAGCTGGTAGCTTATTTATTATATTCTTTCAGACAGGTGTCTTAAGGAACCAACATCCTTTTAATAAAATGCATTAGGTGTATTCAATTAGTAGTCATGTAGTCAATTCAATGACTATTTAGGTCAGATTTATATAGACTTCTGTCTAAAGTGTTGTTATAGTGCCGGTCCTTGGTTTACCCTGATTACACACTCAGGGACAACGAGAGGCAGCTCAGTTAGTTGGCACAAGCAGCTGAAATGCCACGTATTTGTAAACTCTCCTTCTAGCCATGATTCCAAACTAGCGGCTGTTACCTTGCCTGCCTTAGACGTAGTGCTGCATCTGTTATGTTAGTCAGTATAGATCAACAAACTCAACAGACCAAGGAAGCTACTCTTCCGTAACATAATTTCCCTCTTTCTATTGAGTTACTAAATATCTTGTAAGATTGTTGTAAGAGGCTTTAAAACTTGTATTAAATGTTCATATTTAGTTTTTTTTTTTGCTCTTCATCAAAAATGTAAACAACCTTTCACGTTGTGATTTACTTTAATCAGTTTGTTACACATGTATTAATATATGTAAAGGGTGGCTTTGGTTTCTGGAGAGAAGTTTTACGCTTACGTTTCCACTCACAGCTGGGCACTAAATGCATTAGGAGCCACAATCAATGAATGGATTGTGATCTTGTTACTTGTCGCATGAGTAGTGGCTATTTGGTATCACAACTGTTATAGCCTTAATTAAAGTATACATTTCCACTGCATCTGCACCTAATCTCAGGATACTTTTTCAATAAGCCAATAGAAATTGAACACATTTCTGTCCAACCTCATGCACAATTTATACACATAACATCACTTAAAGCAGCACAACTGTTTTTCTCACCCTACCCTTCATTGAAAATACCTACAAAAAAACAAACAAACAAGATACACACAGGACGAGTTATTAAGGGTTAATGGATATTTAATACTCTTTGAGCTATCCTTGAGGGATGTGAAACCACTGTGCTAAGAAAGACACCATCCTTGGTGATAAGGCCTCCACTGAGAGGCCAACATATATCTGGTTCTTTCATGAACAGAGAGGAAAGGAGATTTGCCTAATGTTTTATAGAAAAGTGCAGCCTGGCTTACTTATGGATATTTTTTTTTGGTAATGGGCCAATACCACAAGTGAGCAAAAATGTTTTAGACATTCATGAGTGGCTGCTACCCCACATTTGGCAGTAGATGGAACGACACCTTTAATAACATGCTTCATAAAAGCATTTTGCTGCTGTAATATTCTGAATCCCTATTTGGAATAGTTAGGTGAAGTATTGTATATAGTAGGTTCTGTGATTGACCGAATACATAATTCAAGGAGACCCTGTATTTCATAATACTATATCTCTGTTTTACAGCAAGAATACCACTTTGAATACACCGAATGTGATAGCACTGGATCGAGATGGAGAGTTGCTGTGCCCAATGAAGGCAAAACTTGTGTTGGACTCCCCGATCCAGTGAAAGGAAAAGAATGCAGTGAGTTGATTTTTATGAATGTGTGTTAACCTAAGTCTCAAGCTGTACTTTCTTTAATCTCAACTGGCTGAATTTTTCCCCCATTATCTATGTTCAGTGACTTAATATTTAAAATACTTAAGTATGTATATTATTAAGGAACATTGAAATGGCAAAGTATTCGGACTTAACATTGAAACAAATACATGCTATTTCTGCTCATTAAATAAAGTCCAATAAACTATGTCAGTCAGACCTTAATTTATTAAGAGTATATCTTTGCCTGTGGGTCCACAACTTGGTAGTTCATAAAAATATAGGTTTCTTTTTCCCTAATCTGAGATATCAGTCTTTTTTGATTTCCTGGTACTTGACATATCCTCATAGTTGCCAGAGCAACCCACATGAATTCTGCCTTGAGAACTACCATAAGGCATTCAGTACTATCCTTAAAATGTACAAGCTCAGCTTATTAAAGCAATCATCTGTGCCTAGATGTCCTCTTGTAATATTGAAACATGTCTAGATTATGACATTGTAGGCAGCTACTTCCATTAGTGACCTTTTCATAACACAAAGCTATTGAACACAGAAGAAGAGCAGAGCTGAAAGTAATGATCACAAGTTTTGCAGATGGCTATTCTCACTGTATGTAATTAAATACACATTTAAGGTAAATATATATAAATTTTGGCAACAAAAAACCTTAACATTGAGAGCGTTAAGGGCTGTGAAATGTATACAAGAAATTGTACCATAAATACAAAGGTTTGTAGGAATCTTAGAACTTCAATTCACAGGTAGATAAACTGGAGACTGGATCCAGATGTAGTAGAAACTCAAGTTATTAAAGTATTCAGCTATACAAATGGTAAAGTGGAGATCCCACATGCCCAGATGCAACAGCTGATGCTTTTCGTCCAAATGATGACCTATGAAGTCCAACATTTGGACGAAACAATGGTGTTGCCCTTAAGCGTTTGGAAGATCTCCACTTTTACTGTGTGTAAAGCAGTATACTTTAATAAGGACACATTTTCTACTTACTCTGGTTCCAGTTTCCAGTTGTATCTACCTGCGGATTGAAGTTCTATGATTGTGACAACCCATTGGATTTATGTATTTTAGGTCCAGACAGATCTAAGGTGGGGGTTGAGTTCCTACCAGATGAACTTGCCATCAATGGTGAGAGTTTATTAGAAATGCGGACAGTGCTGATTTAAGGTTGGTTGCCTCTCCATAAAATATTTGAGATGAAATTGTATCATACCCCATAAAAGTTTGTTTTATTTAAATAATTCAGTCTTTAAAATATACTTTCTTTTGTACACAAAGGGCTTGACTGTTCTATGGAAAAGTGAAAGTCAATGCTGTGGTTAAGCATGCACTAAACTGAGGTCTAAAGCCTAGAGCTAGCCTTAGAGCTATTTAAGATAATATGTACTACATGCGTGTGCTTTGCATGGGTAATTAAATACATAGTTTAATATTTTGCCATTTAATATGCACCCCTATTCATGTGTTACTTCTGAAATACTACTATGCTCCTATATTGCTTTTTTGGGTAAGATGGAAATTTGTAAATATAATCTCGTAATTGTTACTTTTTGCGTTTTCTATAGCCTTTTCTTGTGCGTCAGGGGAGTTTTTGGACATAAAAACCCAGCTATGTAGTCCATGCCCATCGGGAAGGTACTCTCTTGGGACTGGAATCAAGTTTGATGAGTGGGACACGATGCCACATGGATTTTCCAATCTGGCAACATTTATGGAGACTGCTACTGGCTTTTCTGGAAATAGCTGTGACAAGTAAGTGCTGTATTTGCACAACAATTCACATTTGTGTTTGTTTTTTATATGACCATGGCATGAAAAGTGGAGCACACTTCATGGTGCCATAACACTCAAAGTAATTGTTTTGTCGCATATCCCTCTGTCCCTATTTTCCAAAAGTTTTGGTGAATATGCGTGTATCACAATAATAAAAATCAGTGTTTTTCATGTATATGTAAACAGCTACATTGTTTAGCTATTGGTATGGTACAATATAATTGCCTATAATACTCTAAAGATGATCATCCAAAATTAATGTGAAGCAAAATGTCCATTGCATACAATATGCAGTGGAGGCTGAAGTGGCTTATAATAAACTTCCCTCTTACAAAAGAAAAATTAACTCTAATGTTATGATACATTGAAAATTTGAGACAGAATGCTGCAGATCCAGAACGGCAAGAGGATTTTTAAAATGTATCTTTACTCGGAGCCCACCAAGTTATATTTTTCCATTTAAATGTGTCCCGTTATAACAGGTACGCATGACACATAGAAGGCAAAATTGTGTTTGATGAAGCCAAGAAGCTCAGGTTTTAAACCTGCAGGCTTTTACTTTAAAGGGAATTTAATATTGTATTATTAAACGTCAGCATTATATGTGAAAATGAAAACACTTCATCTGTACAGATGTGTTCGAAATGAGATTGGTATGTGTTGCTATTATTAGACAAGGTGAATAGATATTCCAGAACTAGGTCACCTAAATCCGCTGGATTGGCTAACCACATTTACTATAATATAGAAAATACATACAAGTATACAAAAGGGATTTGTGTCTTAAAACAGAAGTGTGGAGTGCTATATTAAATAGAAATAAAATAACTCTTGTTATTTCAATACTTTCAGTATTTAAGTACTCTGCTTGTTGCTATGGTGATGAAACCACATTTTAAGCATTCTATCCGTATCACACACACACACACACACATATATATATATATATATATATATATATATATACACACTGATTAGCCATAACATTATGACCACTGCAGGTCAAGTGAATAACACTGATAATCATGTTATCATGGCAACTGTCAGTGGGTGAGACATATGAGGCAGCAAGTGAACATTTTATCCTCAAAATTGATGTGTTAGAAGCGGGACAAATGGGCAAGCGCAAGTATCTGAGGGAGTTTGACAAGGGCCAAATTGTGATGTCAGAGCATTTCCAAAACTGCAGCTCTTCTGGGGTGTCCAAGGAACAAAGAGCAGTGAACCTGCAACAGGGTCATGGGCAGCCATGGCTTTTTGATGTACATGCTGACCCCAGTCCACTCCCAAAAGTGCCTACAATGGGCACGTTAGCATAAGAACCACGGAGCAATGGGGGAAGGTGGCCTGGTCTGATGAATAACGCTTTCTTTTACATCACGTGGATGGCCGGGGGTGTGTTACCTGGAGAACATATAGAACCAGGATGCACTATGGGGATAAGGCAAGCTGGCAGATGCAGTGTGATGCTTTGGGCAATGTTCTGCTGGGAAACCTTGGGTCCTGACATTCATGTGGATGTTATTTTGAAACGTACCACCTACCTAAACATTGTTGCAGACCATGTACACCCTTTCATGAACACCGTATTCCTTGATTGCATTGGCCTCCTTCAGCAGGATAATGTGTCCTGCCACAAAGCAAAAATGGTTCAGGAATCGCTTGAAGAACACAACAATAAGTTCAAGGTGGTGAAATGGCCTCCAAATTCCCCAGATCTCAATCCAATTAAGCATTTGTGGGATGTGCTGGATAAGCAAGTCCTATCCATGGAGGCTCCTCTACCTTGCAACTTACAGGACTGAAAGGATCTGCTGTTAACATGTTGGTGTCGGATACCACAGCACACCTTCAGGGCTGTTTTTGGTGGCAAAAGGGGGACCTACACAATGTTATGGCTGATGCTGACGGTGTGTATATATATGTACTGTACATACACACACACTATATGAACAAAGTATTGAGACACAACCATTACAAAAGGAACTGTGATGACATTGCATTCTAAATACATAGACATTATATGAAGTTGGCCACACTCTTCTGAGGAGGTTGCCAGAATATTTTAGATTGCTGTGGGAAATTTTGCCCATTCATCCAGTAGAGCAATCTCCGTTTCAGTTAATCCCAAAGGTGTTCAAGGTGAGGGCTCTGTGCGAGAAATTATAGGTGAGTTGGGGAAAGCAAGGGGGAGAAAAAAAGAGGGACAAAAAAGAGGGAGGTGAAAGAGATGAAAAAAGGGGATGTTACTTATTATTTGCATGTATAGTTTAAGATGTTCTGGGGCAGCTGCATCTCTGCCTCTGGTCTGTAGAGTGAGGACGCCTGGCAGTGAGAGGTATGACTTCTATAAAACACATTTTTAACATGTGTTACATGTTATTACAGTCATACTTCTCATTCCCTTAACATGCTGCTGCTTCAAGTAAATCTTGTTGAAATGTTCAGAAGGTTGCAAGGATGTCCCCATTGAAACTATTGGACCAAATTTCAGTAATATAAAAAAAAATTGCAAATGAATGTATCCCACTTTGTTTTCCACTCTGTAAGAGACTGGCCATGACCACATATTTTTCCTCTCACCTAACAAAATAGAAAATCGTCCTACAAGACCATGTAATGTAGCTACGTTCTCTTAAAATGTCCTTGTGCATATTTTTATACTGTTGCTTATTTTCCATGAAAAAGTTACAGCATTTGTTACCATCTCTTTTCTCAGTTCATCATGGATTCCTCGGGGAAATTACATTGAGTCGAACAGAGATGACTGCACGGTTTCCCTCATCTATGCTGTTCATCTGAAGAAAGCCGGCTCCGTCTCCTTTGACTATCAGTACCTTGATAACAACATTTTCTTTGAATTCTTTGTAAGTTTTCAATATATATAATTTGTTGTATTTATCTCAATGTTATCTAAATTATATACCAATAATAGATCATCAGCTATGTTTGCATAATTGATTCAGTACCTTGTTGAAAACAATGGGGATCAATGTCTAGGTTTAAAATATACAGACAATCAATGTCCAGACCTGTATTATATTTCCCACTATATATATATATATATATATATATATATATATATATATATATTTATATATATATATATATATATATATATATATATATATATTTATATATATATATATATATATATATATATATACCAGCTTTTCATTTGTTTGTGATTCCCTCTACAATAGCAAATCATTAACATTAGAAAGCTGTGCGTGCAAAACTTTATTTCAGATATACTCTCAAAAGCTACCCATTGAAAGCGTGTGTGTATGTATATGCTAGCACCTATATAATCTGATTCATGTACCTAATATATAATTCACTTGAATATAAGAAAAAACATAATGAACACAGACACGTTCACTAATGGGAATCAATACCAAGTTGCATGTGTTGTCATTTTTATTACAATTATTATTATTTATTATTATTATTATTATTATTATTCGAAATATACCAAAAATATGTGATTGAAAAATAAACATGTCAACATAAGATATGTTGATAATAGTCTGTTTTTATAACTGACAAAAACATCATGTTTTCACAATAAATTTAAATGGCGATAAATGTAAAAAAAAAGGGAATTTTGTTTTTAAAAAGTGCCAATTTTTTATTTGAAGTTATATAAATAACATATATAAATGTGTCATATCTTTATCCCCAATATACTGTTTTAGAGATGTATTACTTTGTATATTTATATTATATATAGGTATTTACACAAAAGTAAAACTTTCCACTCCAGATGCTTCTTACCTGCAAGTCTTTCAGATATACACTCGGCAAATAATACATTATAATTTCTCTCAGCGTCTATTGTGGATTTGATTACATTATTTATTTTTACGTATTACACTTTACAGATCCAGAATGACCAGTGCCAAGAGACAACGTCCTCTTCTGACAAATGGGTTAAATTATCAGAGAACAGTGATTGGATGCATCACTCGGTAGATCAAAGTTTCTAATTTATCATATTATATCCAGTAACATACTACATTTTCTTCACATCAAACTGAGTTGGTCTAAAATGCTATTTTAAAATATTTCAAAAATGCAGTTCACTGATAACTGGCTATTGATTTTCTGATTGGACCTTATGTTTGTTTTTTTTTTACAGAGGGATATAATGCTTCTAAGACTATAAAAGCAGCTTATATAGGGGCTCCCTTTTGATATAATGAGTCTCAGTAAAAAGTATAGGGCAATATATTTTAGAATCTAATATGTGATTTTTTACAAATACAAATACTTGCTTAAATATTATTCAGTATCTACTTAACGTCTACTTAAAGAACATGTACGATTGTTATCTAGTAATTTAGACAAAATATACATTTCAAGGTAATTTTAAAACAACTAACACAAAAATATTTTTTGCTGTTTTTACAGGTCTCTTTGAAATCAGGTACAAATATCTTATACTGGCGAACAACAGGGATCCTTATGGGTTCTAAAGCAGTGAAGCCAGTCCTGATAAAAAATATCACAATAGAAGGTACTAAAAAGACAAAATTGTTTACTTACTAGATTTTTGCTCCTCACCATTTGCTTCAAAGTTTTGCCTCGGTGAAAGTGGCCTTTTGTTTCTGTGCAGCTAATGTCTTGTATCCCTTTCAGGAGTTGCATATACTTCTGAGTGTTTTCCTTGCAAACCTGGTACCTTTAGTGATGCACCAGGATCCTCAGATTGCAAGATTTGTCCAAGGAACACTTATTCAGAGAGGGGAGCTGCAGAATGCATCAAATGCAACACAGAGAAACAGTACTCAGGTATCCATGTTCCTGCCAGGCATTGTATTTGTTATTATGTGAATCTCCATTTGTATCACCATAACTCATGTAGCCCGTTCAATATGTTTTTAGTGTTTTATTGTTCTTTTATGTGCTTCTTGTGCAGTTAAGAAATCCAGAATAAGCCACATGTTGCCTGATCAGATTTTGGGAGAAAAATAGATTTAGCTTGAGTTTTTACAGTAGAACAGGATTTACAAAGTCAGGAGATTTGACTTAGCCGGTAGCATAGCTGTGCAAATATTTTGTAAGGTTGAAAGAGAAAAATACCTATGTTTAAGGACAAATTTAAGTTATTTGAGAAATTTGCTTTTTTTGTTCATTATTCATAGGTAATGCAGTGGTGATGTTTTATGCTATACCAAATACCAATCCCTACGGGTTTGCTAAATTATTTAATTTTGTTTTTATATACTGGCCCCAATAATTTTTTTTATCTATACCAATGAATCTTGCACATACATATTAGTTAAGGCCTATGGCAGCGACCCCCATAAACATCAACATACCAGCCCAAGCAGAAAAATAGTCCCAATGTTCCCTAACAATATTGGGGCATATCGAAATTTCATTGGGTAGGGCTCTCCAAGGAATCCTTATGGTTTCCGTAAAAAAAAATAAATTGCTTTGGTTAACCCCTTAATGACAAAGCCCGCACGGGCTCAAAATGCATTGTTTTCAATGGGTTTAGGGATCGCCCATTGAAAAATAGTCCCAATGTTCCCTAACAATATTGGGGCATATCGAAATTTCATTGGGTAGGGCTCTCCAAGGAATCCTTATGGTTTCCGTAAAAAAAAATAAATTGCTTTGGTTAACCCCTTAATGACAAAGCCCGCACGGGCTCAAAATGCATAGTTTTCAATGGGTTTAGGGATCGCCCATTGTCCTCAAATTCCCCTTCCCTTGACATTTTTAACATAAATGAATTATTGATTTTCTGCCAGATGGCTGCCCAACTTAATGATCTGGCTAGTGTCTTGTTACACACACACACACATATGTATGTATGTATGTATGTATGTATATATATATATACCAGCTTTTCATTAGTTTGTGATTCCCACTACAATAGCAAATCATTAAAGTTAGAAAGCTGTGTTTGCAAAACGTTATTCCAGATATACTCTCAAATATATACACTATAAAATGTAATTTATTAAAGTACTCAAATGTTAATCTAGGCTAATGAACTCTAGACAAAAATATGTTTTGTGTGTCATCAAACAACACAGAGAGCTTATGATCAACTGCCACTAACATGCATGAACATATTTTTACATGTATACATTTCAGATGAAGGATCCAGCAAATGTATAGATCGCCCTCCTTGTACCAGCAAAGACTTATTTCAAATACATACACCCTGTGACAGCGAAGGAAAGGTAATGTTTGTTAAACTTTGTTCCAAGCCACGCTGACTCAGTCACAACATATTGTTTAAAGATTATTTTTCACATGTCAGCTTGTGAATTTTGATATGTGAAATGATTTGATGTTTTATATTAAATCAGAAGCTGTCAATTGTGATAAATGGTGTTTTCCAGACTCAGATTATGTATAAATGGATAGAGCCTAAGATTTGCCGAGAAGATGTCCCTGAGTCTATCAAGCTTCCTGCTTCTGGGAAGAAGGAAAACTGTCCGCCTTGTAATCCAGGCTTTTACAGTAATGGCACATCAGCTTGTTCTCCGTGTGCCTTGGGGACATATTCTAATGGAATACAGGGTAAGGCAGCTGCATGATAATTCTTTCACCCCTCCTTTAGTTGTGACCATTTGAGCTGCTTCATTTTTCTCTAATTTATCATAATTTTCCCCTGATTTAGTCATCCACAGACTGAATTTGTATACAGTCATATTCCTGGTGTTCTAGCCATAGGAGCAACCGATTATGATAAAGATCCCTGGTATCCAGCGTACCATGGAATGAAAGCCAACATAGTGTTCTATAGCAGTACTACAGACCAGGCCCAGATTGGCCATGTGGCAAACTGGGAAAATGCCCAATGGGCAGATGCCTGATGGCACTGTTCACTGAAGCTCATGTGTCAGAAATGGTCTGTTATTGTATGGCTGAATGTACCCAGCATGTACCCAGCAGAATGCCACATGTATATCATTTATTAAGTGCTGGCCATAAAATGGGCTATTACTGAACCACTTGGTACATCTACCCCGTAAACAACACTACCTCTGCCATATATATACAGAGACAACCCCATATACACATTCATACAACAATAGTTACGCAGATAATTTACACACTATAAAACCACTTAGTTAAATACACAGCCTTGTTTTTTTCCCTTCTAATTACCTAACAGTACATAACCTGTGTATAGTGGTTTTACATATACCATGACAGAGATGTGCAACCTAGGGCTCATTATTTCCTATACATAAATACAGTGGGTTTAGATTAGATGTGTGCATTATGATGAAGGATACAATGGATTGACTAAAATGCTGTACCTGTCAAACAGAGTGTAAGCCGTGCCCTGCGGGAACAGAACCGGTCCTAGGCTTTGAATATAAATGGTGGAACATACTCCCTGCTAATATGAAGACTTCCTGTTTTAATGTTGGGAACTCCAAATGTGATGGAATGAATGGTGAGTTTCCTCCAGCTACCAGTTTACAAAATGCGTTTAAGGTTGTTTTTTGAATTAAACTTTGGTTTAAAAAAAATACAGATTGCTGTGGATTCCCTACACTATTGTGTGGGATGCACAGCTGTATCAAAGTTACACTACATGGATTGGAAATTATAAATTTATTTGAAACAAATGTAAAACCTGGTTTATAAGACTATTTCAAACAATGTTACTTTAAAAAGAATAATTGTTTAAGGTGATGACATTCGAGTTACACTGCTGTGATGTGCTAAAAAGGAGTTTGCAGATCTCAGGCACAGCATAATTTGTGCAAACTATATATTTTGTAAATTATCATTTTCTATCAAAAGTGATAATATAAAGATGAACATGTTATGTTACATTTTAGTCAGTTATATAGTAGTGTATCTCCCTCTGCTGGACATTATTTGTCTGTATTTTTATCACAGTTTGCATTATTAATTGCTGTAGTGGTTCTCACTAACCAATTATTTACATGACTCATCTCTATTGAAATCTGTACGCTTTGTCTGATTTCCTTTTCCTTGTTGGACTGTTTAATTCTTCACACAGAATAAGAATAGTTTCTTAGAAACACTTTGAACATTTTGTAAACTCTACTAAAATACATGAAACACTTACATAATTTAAATATATTAAATTTGAACACTCACCAAACAAACTCTTCTCACTGTCAAAATGTGTGAATTTACCTGATTTGATTCAGACATTTCTACAGTTGCCCCCAAATCAGTATCTAGGTTAGAGACGGGACAGGTTTGGGATGCAAGGGCTTATCCTTTTCCAGTGATAACACACCCTTTACCCTGGGGCACAGCTGATTCATTTCCATTCTGCTATTCCATCAAGATATGCACATCTTTTCTCAGTTTCTGTTATATAAATAATTTTCTAACCAACTAGAAAAACAGTGAATACTACTACTGTCCTTATGAAAACTCTGCTTGTTCCATTTTTTTAATAATAGCATAATTGGAATGTGAAACGCTGTTAACATTTTATATCAGTTAAATTAAACTATTTGTATTTATACTCAACTACGCAATGTTTCGTGTCTGCCTAGGTTGGGAAGTTGCTGGAGATCATGTTCAAAGTGGAGCAGGTGGCTCAGACAATGACTATCTTTTACTGAATTTGCATATTTCAGGATTTAAGTAAGTGGCAATCAGTTGGTAGCTAATAGGATAGTAGGTGGTAGGAGCATCATGATGGAAGTGCTGCCAAAACATTTAAGTACAAGGATGTACCAACCAAGCCAAGGGCAATTTCAAGGACAAAATATGTAACAAATAAGTAGCATGAGCAAAGCGGAATAGGTACCTACAGATACATGAAATATAATGATGCTAAAGTACAGTTGGTCATAATGAAAACTCACCTACAAAGACAAAGGACCCCACAAAAATGACTCATGACTACACAGATAATGGCTGGATACCCAGAATAGTCCGTATATGATCTGTATCAAGAAGGTGGAATATGTGACATGATGTTTTGTATTGTCAGCAAAGAGAATTAATGGGTAGAAGAGAATGTATTATATATCGATGACATGTAATATAGACTCTGTTTTTCCCTGTGCATACTCTCAAATGTAAATTTGAGAGTATGTGCCCCTGTGGATCTTAGCTGTTATAGAATATTCCACAGAGACTGGAATAAGAAAGAACTCTTGATCCCTTCCCATCATGCTGATGTGTTTCTGTTTTGGGGCACATTAGATACTCTATTAAGAAGGAAATCCATAATGTATGTTAACTGATACCATCCTGTGCAGACAGCCAACAATCTTGAGTGGTGTTTGTTTAGTATCTCAAAAAAAAAAATATATATTTCTCTTTTTACCTTGCCCTTCAAGGAAAGTCTGAATATATACCCTTTTAATGTGATGATACTTGATTCTGAATGTATACACCTTTAATGTGATGATACTTGATTCTTAATATGTTTTCATTTCTTTTAATTTCTAGACCCCCCAATTCAGTGACTGGAGCAAATGGAGCAGAATTAGGAAGAATAACCTTTGTTTTTGAAACTATTTGCTCAGCAGACTGTGTGTTGTATTTCATGTTGGTAAGTGGTTTATGTAGCATGGATGCAGCAAGATTCAAAACAAGTAATTGAATCATTCCACATCCTTACCTCCTGTATCTCATCACATATATTAAGGGAGAATGATGAAACTAGAGTAGACAAACTAAGACAAACCAATACATTAGTTAAACAAGGCCATGCCTGCAAGTTTACAATCTAGAGAACATAATGTATATTATTTATTATTTGCATGTATACCCATATTTTGGAGTTATCTTGTGTACATGTTACTTTGAAAAAGATGTGATCTATGTCTTAAAGAGACCAAACTAACATGTCTAATCAATTGCCTGTCCTGAAGTTTCTCTCCTTCTGCTCACACAACCTTACAAAGGTAGCCTGAGCCAATGAACAACAGGGAGCAATTTACAGTAACAGAGTAATAACTAAATAGCTTAGAATAACAATGCAGAACCTGAGAGCAGGGACGTAAGATGAGTACTTCCATGGAATACACATACAGTGGGTTTCCATACACATCTTTCTTATTTTAAACTGTACAAAAACATTATCCTGTTGCTTTGGTCTTTTATTGGCAATACCTATTTTGTTTTCTTTCAAGGATGTGAACAGAAAGACTACAAGCGTGGCAGAGTCATGGGGAGGAAGCAGGGAAAAACAGTCTTATACACACATCATAACTAAAAATGCTACTTATATGTTCACATGGGCCTTCCAAAGGACAAATCAAGTCCTTGAAGTAAGTATATCTAGCTATGAGCATGTATATATTCAATATAATATCAAAGTATGTCATCTTATATATAATCCATTTATAAATTCACTTTTAGAAATGTTCCTCACTAGTATGCATATTTTATTATTTACAGTTTACATTTATTTCATAAGATCTCTAAATATATTTGGAAATTTTTTTTAATTTTTTATTTTTTTAAAAAATTTAAGTACTTTTTTATTTAATAAACATGGACTATGCTAGGATGAACATGAAATTACATTCGAACTGCAAATGTTAATGCAATGCTTTTTACCTGTGTTGTTTATTTTACATAGAGTCGCCGTTTTGTCAACGACGTGGTAAAGATATATTCCATAACAGCCACAAATGCTGTGGACGGCGTAGCTTCCAGCTGCCGTGCTTGTGCCCTTGGCTCTCAGCAGCTCTCAACATCGTCCTGTGTGCCTTGCCCTGCAGGTCATTTTATTGACAAGGAGAGTAATATGTGTAAAGAATGCCCACCCAACACCTACCTGTCTCCTCACCAAGTGTATGGGAAAGAGGCCTGTATTCCATGTGGCCCAGGAAGCAGAAGTAACAAGGTAACAGAAATTACATTACTCTGCTGTCTCATAATGTCCAAACATCAACGTGATGCTTATTACCTGTGTTGCTTATTCTACATAGAGTTATCTTTTTGTCAATGATACGTCAAGGATATATTACATAACAGCCACAAAGGCCGTGGACGGTGTGCTGTGATGTCTCACAGCTGTCCCTTTCTCCTTTCTGAGAGCAGGGATATTTGTGCCCCTAACCAGAGCCGTAGCTAGCTCCTTTTGCACCCAAGGCAAGAATGGAAAATTGTCCCTCCCAACTATCTCTACAGAGGTTATTTTATTTACACTGCCCTTACAGACACCTGTCCATAAACACACATATACACATACACACTGCCTTTACACACACCTGCCCATAAACACACATACACGTACCCTGCCCTTACAGACTGCCTTTACACATACCTGCCCATTAACACACATGTACACATACACTGCCCTTACACAACCCTGCCTTTACACACCTATACACACACACCAGCTTACAAATATAGAAATACCTACACTGCTCTTACACACACACTGCACATACACATACACTGCCCTTACACACACGACTGCCCATGCACACGCATATACACATACACTGCCCTTACACAGACCTGCCCATACACACTGCCTTTACACACACGTGCCCATAAACACACATATACACATACACTGCCCCTACAAGCCTGTCCATACACACATGTATACACATACACTGCCCTCACACTCCCCTGCCTTTACACACACATATACATACTCCGTTCCAGGGCCCATAGTCTGTAGGAAGGAGGCTGGCACTCAGTCCCCTCCAGGAGCCCATGGCACAGAGGCTCTTGTGACAATACACTTTCACTCTGTTGTTTGGCCACAAAAAGGAAACCAATTGGTTGTTGAACAATTTCAGCAAAGCATATTCTTTTCCAGTAAATCTGAAGGATGGGGGAAAAAAAGGTGGTTGCTGACAGTTTTCTTAAAACCACAACCTGCAGGCTGGATCACTGTGGTCCTGAGCCTAGCTTGTCAAGAAAGGAGGAGCAGGAGCTGTTGCCCAGCTGACTAATATGCCTTTCCTTGTTGGGTTATAAGATGTTCTCCTACATAAGAGAAATATAGAACTTAACTACTGTGTACTTAAAAATGCTTTCTGACTAATGCTGTAAGACTAATCGATATGCACATATCAAGAAATAGAGTTCTTTGAAACTAATTCCCAGAAGATAGGCAGTAAACTGTGCTGAGGACACCAACTACAAATCTCCTAAACACTTTCCTGCAATGTAGTGGGGTTGCCCATTAGGTGCTTGGCCTCTTCATACTTCCCTTGCTAGCGTTGAGTTTAAAACAAACAAGAACAAAAGAAACAAAGCCCAATGTTTGTTTAAAAATGTCAAATTGGGGGGCGTGGCCTGGCAACGGAGCTGCATGGACGCGTGAGTGTGTAGCTCTGCCAACACGCGAGCATAAAACCGGCTAAAACAGCTTGAACACCGGGTTTTTACCTGCCAGCTTTCTATCTCGGCACCCCTGAGACAGGTGGGATGTCTGCCAGACACCCTAAGAAGACCCCACACAAGCTACCCCATTACTTCACCAAAGATGCCCGGCACGGTGATAGGCCCCAAGATGGCGGCGAGCCTTCTTTCGCGCCTCAGGCAAACGCTCCAGATGAGGATGAATTGGGCCTCGACCCTGCAGCGCCAGTGACTCCAGTGATCCTACGCAGCATGTTGGACTCCATGCAATCCTCCATGACGGATGCCATAAAGGGCATGCTCACCGACCTCAGGCAAGATCTGGCCCAGCTAGGCACGCGCACTGAACACATGGAACACAAATTTGAGGACTTTACATCAACCTTTAATGAACTGGTCGACCGTCACAACATGCTGGAAGACAAATATGACACATTGCTCTCCAAGCTGGCCGACTTGGAGGATCGCTCCCGTCGGAACAATCTGCGGCTTCGTGGCGTTTCAGAGGATGTACCGGATGGTGAATTAGCGGATTACGCCCGTGAGTTTTTCCTTACTCTCTTACCTGATACCCCGGTTCCAGAGCTTCGTATAGACAGGATTCATAGGATTCCGAAGCCGAAATCTCTCCCGTCAACTGTGTCCAGGGATGTGATTCTGCGACTTCACTATTACTCCACCAAAGAGGCTATTATGCGCCAAGCCCGCCGACTCTCACCGTTTCCTGCACCGTACACCCAAATTCACCTCTTTGCCGATTTATCCTCCGAGACCCTGAATCTGCGACGCTCCTTTGCTCCAATCACTCTGGCGCTCCGGTCCAATCATATTCCCCTACAGATGGGGCTTCCCCACCAAGCTGCTGATTTCCCGGAATGGGGTCCTGCATGTAGCCAAGCTGCCTTTGGAGGGCCTTCACCTCCTCCAGCGCTGGAATCTAGTCCAGGACGACGAGGACGTCTTGAGCCATCGCGACCCTGCTTCCGTCCCTCCTGGACCCCCTACGGCGGATGAGCCTCCTAAACCCAGCCGGCAGAGGACGACGCGACAACACTACTCACGCACGCACGCTAAGGATCCAGAGAGGCCCTCTGCGTTGCCTTCGGCGACCCCACCGGTGTCTTCCTGAAGCCCAGCAGCGATTACAGCGACCCTGTTTCCCTCCCTCGACGTTTCGGGGAGTTTTGTCTGTAGACGCTATGCGGGTAGTCTCTCCTGACTGAGGACGGGGCGCGTCTTCCTTCTGGCGACCCGATGCCGTCCTGTTTCGGTTGCAGGGTTGGTGAGCCTGGATGGGCCGTTGCCCTCTTTATTTACTTTTATTTTGGTTTTTCATCTGCACGGAGTGTGGTGGACAATGTGTTTTCTTTGCTTTTTGTTTTCTGTGTTCCACCGCTGTAGTTGGGGGGGCTAGCCTGTCCCAGACCTCGGGTCCTGATTCTCGTTGCGCTGGGAAGTTCACAGTTTTTTTTTTTGTTTTGTTTTTTTGTTTGTTTTGTTAGTTTTTTTTTCTTGTTTTTTTTTTTGTTTGCATGGTTTGATTACACACACATTCACACACACACTTTTTCTGTTTTTCCCATACATTTCTACCTTCCCTTACTGACCGGTAACTCGGCCTTGTGCCTGGTATTATGGTACTGTTGGTTTAGTTCCTATTTTATATGTGCGCTCCACCTCTGACAAGGGTCTTCACTGTATTTTACACTGCATTGTACTTCTGTGCTGTTACGTGTTAGTGCTATGTGTGGTGTACTGTGAGTTTTGCCTCGGTGTTCTGACGTTATTAGGTTATAATGCGAGCGTGTCAGCAGTTCATGGGAATTGCTGTTTTCTTGTTTTCTCCCCCTCATGGTCACACTCTCTGGTGGGTGTTCTGTTTTATGCTTTCTCTCATTGTGTGATTACTTAATACCTACGGTGAGTGGTTTTCTCATATAGTCTCTGGCTGCTCATTTCTTCTTTCCTACCTGTCTTCCTTCCTTCTTCTTTTTTTTTTTTTTTTTATTGTTTTTGTTTTTGTTGTTGTTGTTGTTGTTGTACGTCGGCTGTCCACATGCCGTTCAGGGTCCTCTCTCTCAATGTTAGGGGCTTGAACACGCCCCACAAGCGTCATACGCTATTTCATGAACTCAATGCACAGCGGGCAGACGTGGTGATGATTCAGGAAACTCACCTGTCCAAATCCAACCATCGCCTGTTAGCGTATAAATTGTATCCTTTGGAATTTCATGCTAGGGCTCCGGGCAAGACAAGGGGGGTAGCTATCCTTCTTAGTAACAAGGTGAATTTTCAGTTTCAATCTCAGGCCTGTGACCCTCAGGGCCGTTTTCTGCTCCTGAGAGGTTGTATTGATGGCGTCCCTTACACACTGCTGAACCTTTACGCCCCTAACACAGGGCAGTTAACGTTTTTTGATAAAGTTCTTGCTAAGTTATATGATGTGAGGCATGGCAGAGTGATTGTGGGGGGAGATTTCAATTTAATTTCAGCCCCTAGTCAGGATTCCTCGGCTCGTTTATCCTCCAAGTATTTGAAATCGCTGATTACCCAAGGGTCCAAGTTTCAGCAATTGCTTCACCAACATTCCCTTTTCGATTCCTGGCGTCTCCTCCACCCTATGGAAAGGGATTATTCATTCTATTCCACAGTCCACTCCAACTACTCCAGGATTGACATGCTCCTTGTTGACAAGCTTACCTTGCAGGATGTACAAGCGGCTGACATTGGTCATATTACGTGGTCTGACCATGCCCCTGTGTCGATTTCCATCACCAAGGGCTTTGGAGCGGCTCCGTCAGCCAGATGGCGCCTCAATGAAAGTTTACTGCACCAGGCTGATGTTCGTGCGGAGATCGCTACTGCGCTCACACAGTACTTTCAGGACAATGATACCCCTGATATTTCCCCGTCCACACTATGGCTTGCTCACAAAGCGGTCATCAGAGGTCACTTAATTAAAATTGCTGCTAGATTGAAGAGACAACGTTTGCGTACCCTGACTGACCTCACTACTCGTCTTACCACTCTGGAGCTTTCCAACAAGGCGTCTTGGTCTGCTGATACTTATGCACAGCTCCGGGACATTAAGTCGGAACTACACCAGCTCCATCTCCAGCGTACAGAATTTTCCCTCCGTCGGCTACATCTCACCTATTATATGAAGGGCAACAAAGCCGATTCCCTTCTCGCTCGTCGCCTCCGGATTCAGGAATCTCAGAGTTCTCCCCATCATTTGGTTGACTCACACGGACACAAGATTTTCAATCCTAAAGAGATTGCGGATAAATTTGCGGACTATTGTGCATCGCTCTACAACCTTCCTCTACAATCTGACCTTCCTCACCCTCGCTCCGTCGACATCTCTGCGTTTCTTGACTCGCTACCTATCCCTAAGCTTCTGCCTCCCCAGTGGGATACTCTGGTTAAACCACCTTCTACTGAGGAAATTGAACGCACCATTGCCGGCCTCAAGGCCCATAAAGCCCCGGGACCAGATGGTTTCTCGAATATTTATTATCGGACTTTCAAAGATATTGTTGCTCCCCGCCTCGGTGCTCTCTTTTCCAATTTCATGAGTACCCAGCATTTTCCGCAGGAGATGTCTGAGGCTACCGTGGTTACTATCCCTAAACCTGGAAAATCCCCTACAATGTGTGCGAACTATCGGCCGATATCTTTATTGAATACAGATACTAAATTGTATGCAAAACTGATGGCTAACCGTTTGAATATGTTGCTCCCTTCCCTGATCAAAAACGACCAGGTCGGCTTTATTTTGGGTCGTCAACCCTCGGATAACACGAGGAGGATCATCAATATCATGCACCTGGCTAAGTCGCTGAACAAACCTTGTATCCTCTTGTCCTTGGACGCTGAAAAGGCCTTCGACCGCCTACATTGGGGGTTTTTACGTCTGACGTTACAGGCCTTCGGTTTACCGGAGCCCTTTATTAATGCTGTTCATATCCTGTATGGTGCGCCCTCTGCGAGGGTTTTTTCTTCCGGATTCCTATCCAAGCCGTTCCCGATCCGCAATGGTACGAGGCAGGGTTGCCCCCTCTCTCCCCTCCTCTTCGCTCTGGCGCTGGAACCTCTGGCGATTGCCATTCGGCATAACCCTAACATCAGGGGCTTTGACGTGCGGTCTACAGAAACTAAACTATGCCTTTATGCGGACGACATCCTTCTGACGCTCACTGAACCGATGGTCTCCCTTCCAAACCTGCACGCTCTCCTGGAAGCCTTTGGTCGTCTTTCGTACTATAAGGTTAACTGGGACAAGACGCAGGCCCTCAATATTGGATACCCCGACCACTTGATTGACGTCCTCTCTAGCAATTTTGCCTACTCGTGGCGTTCTAATTTTATCACCTATTTGGGGGTCCGCATTACCAAAACTGCTGCCTCTTTATTTCGGTCGAATTACTTACCTCTGTGGTCCAAAATATGTCAAGATCTCCAACGGTGGTCAAAGCTGGAACTCTCTTGGATTGGCCGGGTTGTCTCGTTCAAAATGAACTCACTCCCAAAGCTGCTGTACCTTTTTCGCACCCTTCCCATCGCAGTGCCTACCATTTTTTTTCGGACTGTTCAGACGCGTTTGTCCAAATTCATCTGGTTGAATAAACGTCCACGGCTTTCCCTTGCACTTCTACAACGGCCTAAACTGCTTGGAGGTCTCGGTGTCCCTAATGTCAAGAATTACTATGTTGCGGCCCACCTAGCGCAGTCAATTCTCCTTTTTTCCAACAAGGCGTCGGTGGCATGGGTGGATCAGGAATCTACACTGGCAACTCCGCACACGGTGAGAGACTTATTGTGGCTTCCTAAGGCCAGCCGACCTCCACTTTGTGATTTGTTGCCTACTACTACGTTGTCTCTGGCGCTGTGGGATAAACACCGTGCTACGCTCCGCTTCCCGATGGAACTACACAGCGCTGCTCCGCTATCGGCCTTGAAACCTCTTCTCCCTCATGTGGCCCTTGATTGCTGGATAGACCAAGGAATCGTTTCCATATTTCAGCTCTTCTCTCACGGACACATACAGTCATTTTCGTCTCTCCAGACTCTCTTTTCGCTCCATGGTCGTGATTTTTTCAAATACCTGCAAATTCGTGATGCCTTGCGTAAACACCTCAGGCACCCTTCTGCTACGTCTCCCATGACACCGATTGTTGCACTATGCCTAAAAGCGCCTCATGTCTCTCACACTATTTCCCTATGTTACTCGGCTCTGATGGGTCACAGGTCTGAGGTCAAGCTCCCGTACATGTTGCAATGGGAGAAGGAGATTGGGTCCACGTATGACGTTCAGGTGTGGTATCACGCTCTCTCGGCCTTTCAGGGTGTGTCTAAGAACGTCACGCACTTTGAGACTAATCGCAAGGTTCTGTTCCGCTGGTATTTTGTGCCCTCCAAGATTGCTACCATGTTTCCTTCAGCCTCCTCTCTATGCTGGAGAGGTTGTGGTGAAGTTGGTACGATGTTGCACGTCTGGTGGAGCTGCCCGGTGCTCTGTCCCTTCTGGGCTGACGTCTTTACTCTTATTACTACCTTGCAGGTGGTTGAGGTAGCTCTATTAGACATGTTTCCCCGATCGTTACGACATACACATAGAAAACTCCTAGCACACGTGTTGAATGCAGCTAAGATCTGTATAGCTCGCAAATGGAAGGAGACTTCTCCCCCTATTATTCAAGACGTTCTGTATTCCATCACAACGACTCGCACCTATGAGTATATGGCTCACTCAGCCTCCAATACCACACACATCTTCCACTCCACCTGGGAAAGTTGGGATGCATATTACACACACACATTCTGCCCCACCCCACAGGGTCATGTCTTGGGCACCATGCGTACTCCTTGGCTTGTGAGGGCGACTACTACCGACTAAGATCCTCTTTTGTTTTTGTTTTTTTTATATATATTTTTTTTTTTTCTTTTTTCTTCTCTTCTTCTTTCCTCCTCTCTCTCTCTCTCCCTTCTTCGACTCTCTTTCATTTCTTTCTCTACCCTGCCAGAGTATGTCTTATTTAGTTTGTTCATTACATTCTACAAGAAAAATGTTTGAGATGTCCTGGTACATGTTATACATGCTGTACATTTTGTTTGTATTTCTTTGTACATTGCACCGTCGATTCTACTATCTGCTGTTCGGATGTTTTGTGACTGTACTCCATTTCTGTCAACTGTGGATGTCTCAATAAAAAATTTCAAGTGAAAAAAAAAATAAAAAATGTCAAATTGCAGCATGCTGCCAGCTGATCTGTTATGAAATCAACTGGCTAGCGTGATAGAAAAAAAAGCCTGATCGGCAACTGTGATGTCAAATCGCTTTGATCAACTTTTATGTGCAACACCAGAAAGATGGTGAGGGCAGTGGCACTTGTAGCCATCAAAAGCATGTGCACTAGGGGTAAAAAAAAGGGTGCCTACACATTTGTTTTTTCTATCTACATGTTATTGTATGCCTTCCCTATAAGTGGGTTGTCTCCTAAATAAAACTATAGCAAAACCCTCACCTCCCAGAGAGAAATATGTCCTGAACCCCTATCCTGGCTATAAGTGTGTAAGCTATATTGTAGATATATATTAGTGTCTGGAAGTGTCTTTATTACATGTATTTTATTAACAATACATTTATTCATTTCAAAGGATCATTCCGCCTGCTACAGTGACTGCTTTCTGTCTCATGTGTCTGAAAATCAGACCCTGACTTACAATTTCAACAATCTGAGTAGCGTAGGAACCCTCATCAATGGACCAAGCTTTACATCCAAAGGGACAAAATACTTTCACGTTTTCAACATCAGCTTATGTGGAAATCAGGTACGTTTGCAAATTATATTTGAGCTAATGTGGTAGGTTTCATCTAATAATTGAATTAAAAGAAATGTATGTTTCTGTTTTGTTTTCCCTTGGAATGCTGTTTCCAGAAATGTTTTATTCTTGTATATGTGTGCTATTTTTTTAAGCATTTTACAACATATTTAACATATGCCTATTTATAGAAATCTGTGTGTGTGTATATATATACAGGGCCGGCCCGACAATGGAGCAGAGTGGGGCAACCGCTCCAGACGGCACTTTTGAAGGGGCGGCAAAGTGCAAGCCCTTTTTTTTTTTTTTTTAAAGTGAAAGAGAGAGAAAAGGGCGCCGAGTGGTTTTCACTTACCAAGCTTCCAGTACCCACTCGGCGCCCCTCTGTCTCTCCACTGCGGCGAGTCTTCCTGTTCGGTCTCGGTGCCGGCTTGTAATGCTGAGTGCCGGAAGATTTCCGGCGCTCAGCATTACAAGCCGGCACCGAGACCGAACAGGGAGACTCGCCGCAGGACTGCTGAAAGGTAAGTACAAGGGGGGGCGGCAGGGACGGAGGGAGAGGAAGGGTAGATAAGGGGGGGCGGCATTTTAAAATACGCCCCAGGCGGCATTTTGCCTTGGGCCGGCCCTGTATATATATATCTATCTATATATATATATATTATGTTATTATGTTTATTTTACATTTATAGGGTGAAAAGATGGCTGTCTGCACTGACAACATTACGGATGTCACAGCAAAAGACATGGAAGGAGAATCTGAAGACTATTCCAATTTTGTAAAAACATTTGTATGTCAGTCAACTATCATTCCGTCAGACAGTAAGGGATTCAGAACAGCTCTGTCATCACAGTCTGTCAGTTTGGCGGATGAATTTTTAGGTAATTACTTTACACACTTTACAGACTTGCATTTGTATAATATTTGCACTGGTAAAATCTAATCTTAACCACAATGAAAGTATGCGTGTCGTGAAAAGCCAGTGCTTGTCTGCTGACAAGTATGCTCTTCATATTATCTCTGACTAATTAGAAACTGTAGGAGTGTTATTAAGGCTAGAGAGTGTGCATTCTGAGTTTGAAGAAAAAAGGATAGCTTGCATAAAGTTATGAGCGTCTTTTAATATTTACTTGGAAAGAGTGAATTTTTCCAGGCGCGTGTGGCCTTTCCAAACTCAAAGCAAGAAGAGGAATACAGTGTATACATGAATACAATTTGTATAACTTTTATATTTTTGTCCGCTTTTAAAGATTTTTTTAATGCTGAGTGATAGTGGGGTCGATTAAATGTCTTGATTTAATCAAGTGCAACAACGGTCGTAAAAACACTGTAGGAGTCCAGTTCAGTGGCCAGACTAAACTGGAAACAAGGACTGGACACGCAGGAAATGCTCCATTCAGATGACCTCGTTTATACGAGGACTAAAATAGATAAATTTTTGCACATACATTTCAGACCGCCACATTTAAATCTAAACTCAATGTAGACACCATACCAGCACCAATTAAACACACTGCTCATGCACAGGCGAACAAAAATTAACCCCATCAAGGACACTTAACCAAAACATGTGAACTGTGAGAACAGCAAAATCACTTTACTAACAATGAGATGAAAGGAACTTCCCAGATTTATTCTAGAAACCAGCTCTTTTTCCCCAAAATAAATGTAAGAACTTAGCCAACTGTTGCAAACAATGTCATTTTGGATCTTTCCTTTCATCTCATTGGTTTTGCTGTTTTTATGGTGCATGTTGTAGTGTTTCAGTTGTTTCTGTCTTCTGTAAATTTTGTCTGAAAACGGTTGTTGTTATGCATGTAGTCAGGAACATTGAATTGCTCTGCACGTTTGTATACAGAACATATAAAAATCTGTATTTCCCAATTGTGGCTACATTTATTTGGGAGCATTGAATTAGTGCTAGTATACCCATGGCAATGGTTTCAAATGATAGCCCTACTTGTCCTGGAAAAAATATATACTTTAGATGAGTAAAAGAAAAATATTAAAATTGCTGGTTGGTCAATGTAACCTCTTTATCTACACCAAAAAAGAGATGATTTTCATAGTGAAGAAAGATACATTTAATCTATTGTTTGAGGGTTATATAAATCTATAATTCTCACTGATCGTTAAGAATATATTAGAGGATCCTCTACACTTGTGTTACATAATAACCTTTGCAACATTTTTTAATGTAGAATATTTATATTTTTGCCAATGTAGGGGCTACAGTGAACACAACACTTATGGGGATTTCTATTAAACCAAATGCATTTCCAGCTCCACAAAAGATACCAGATGTGAATTTTTTTTACAAGTAAGTTGCAGGTGAATTTTGCTAATAAAAAAGGAAACATTTCAAGATTGTAGGCTTGCGAGCAGGGCTCTCTCCACCTAATGTATCGGTTTGTCGTAGTCTGTCAATTCTCGTCTTGTCATACCCCTTGAATAGATGTATTGTATTAAGCACTGCGTACATTTCCGGTGCTATATAAATAAAAGATAATAATAATAATAATTTACATTGATGTGGAAATTAGTAAAGTGCTGCACATGTAGAGACTCTTGGTCATTTTTTTTTATTTAAATGTAAAATAATTTGTCACCCTCAAACGTGATTAATATATCTATATACAGTATATCTAAGAAAACTATTACTGAATGACATTTGATTCATTCATTTGCAGATTTAAGAAATTAATGTAAACATAACAGTGGTGTAGGTGCCTAGTAATTTTTACAAGTTTATGATGACACTAGTAATGCATTTATGATATATCTCTTGGTTATTAAAAGCAGTAATAACAGGTTTTTTTTATCTAAAGTACACTACTTATAGAAAAGCAATGGTAAATAGATTTTTTCATCTTAGTGCATGTTACTTTTGTTCTTAAGATCATCCGCAGCTACTTCTTCGTGTGAAAAGGGACGGGCAACGGTAATATCCATGAGATGCAATCCCACCATACCAGGCCAAGGGGAGATCTCAGTGCCCAGGTAATGGATATCAAGAACATTTATGTTAACAGAGGCAAAAATATTGTAATAAATAATGCAGCAAAATAGAAACGAAATAGGAAAAACCTAAACACAAGGCTAGAGGACATTGGATATTTTTAACCAATCAGGGCCTTCCAATTAAGCATAGAAATTTCATCTGAATAAACTTTTCACCCCAAGAATGTTGTTTTCTAACATTTCACTGGCTGCACTTACCCCATTAGAAAATATTGGGAAAAACATGCATACTTAAGTTGGTGTTCTGTTACTTTGTCTTGCTAGAGAGTGCCCAGCAGGTACTTGTGATGGGTGCAGTTTCTTTTTGCTTTGGGAGACAGTGGAAGCGTGTCCACTCTGCACAGAAAACGATTATCAGAAAATAGAAGGCGCCTGTAAAAAAGGGCAGCAGGTAAGGGAAAAATTCTAAATTTGCTAGGAGATGTTTCTGTGATATAACATTTTATCATAAGTGGTTTTTTTTGGTGGTTATAGCTTACTTGCTGTTTACTTTCTGTTATTCAATTGACTTAATTCTAACCAGTGTACCATCTTGTAAATGATTTCTTTTTTATGTACGCATGTAACATACCACTTTATTTATTACTATTATTAGCTCCTTAAGGATACTAGATATTTTACACTTCAGGGTGCACGCAGTTTCAGAATTTTTGCCATGTGTTTGTTCAACCTTGATTTCACTAAGCTATATAGTTTTTCAGGGCAGGTAGTACTGCAATTGTAGACTGAAAAAAGGCAAAAATACCCCACAAAATTGTAAATTGCTTCAATCTGGGGTTTTTCTGGATCAGCAGAGTTAAATTTGGTGGACTTGTTTTTCAAACATATTTACTATGTTACTATTTCATATTATACATTCTCCTTCATTTTCTCTTCTTGTTTTTTCTTTTATTCATTTATTTAAAAAAATATAAAGGTTAGAATGCCCACATTGCCTGATGTGTAACAAATTGACATGTCTTGTTTTGTCCAGTTTGACCATTCACATATAATCATTACATTTGGATGGCACTCTGGAAGACAAGATATTTCCTTGTTGTGATATGTTTATATTTCTTTATGCATTCCTAAATTATTCACTTACTATAAGAGTACTAAATATACATGTTTACGGGGGAAAAAATCTAGAGACCCGTCTTTCATTTAACATCAGATATACAGAACAAATCTTATTAGCTCCTTCTTTCCTTCTATATTTGATGTGATTTTAACACATGTTGTAACCCATCTCTTATACAAATAAAAATATGCAAATACACATTATTTATACATAAACCAAAAGGTTCTAATCGCGAAGCTGGAACTTATTTCTTTTTAAAGGAAACACACTATGTATGGAATGAGCCTAAACTCTGTAAAGGCTCTTTGCTGCCTGAAAAAAGGGTGTCTGCCTGTGAATCTATTGACATCTGGCTGAAAGTGGGAGCAGGCGTAGGAGCGTTCACTGCTGTACTGCTAGTGGCACTGACTTGTTACTTTTGGAAGAAGAATCAGAAGTAAGTACATTAAATATCTTTCCCTCATTGTAGATTAGACATAATGGCAAGGCAGAATTTGAAAAAGCCTGCATTTTGATGCCTGTACATTTGGATGTGTACACATATTAATTAAGAGCGAGAGTAAGTGTGAGAGAGCTTTAGTTTCAAAATGGAAAAAGCTCTGAATTTCCTCCAAACCGAAAGGGCAGGAGACAAAATGTGTTACCTGAAAAGTATCGGACCAAAAACGAGACACGTGATTCATCAGAATTATTCTTGGTCCTTTTGTCTAATATGTACTTTTCTCAGGAAGCATATTACTTAATTATTTGAAACGGGGCTCTGTTTTACAGAATATAACAACTGACCTTGGTTGGCTGAGTTTGATATATCTGCAAATTGAGACTGATGATACAGTTTAGCATGCAGAGTACATGTTCCACATGCCCAATATGGACCATTAACCACTCTTCTTTTGCAGGCTGGAGTATAAATATTCCAAGTTAATTATGACTGCTAATTCGAAAGAGTGTGAACTTCCTGCCCCAGATAGCTGCGCCATAATGGAAGGTGAAGATAATGATGACGATGTGGTATACTCCAATAAACAGTCATTACTGGGAAAGCTCAAGTCACTTGCTACAAAGGTGAGATAGCAGAACCTCAGCACTAAAGTACATCAAAATATTCTGGATTTATTTGTGTGTTAGCTATTGTACCACTAGAGGGCACCAGTACACTGTACTGAAGAGTTCTTTAATGGCAGTGATAATTAATATTGACTTTTAGAAACCTTGATTTTATAAAACGCTATCCCTATTCCAGGTCCTTGAAAACTGTAAAGCAAGTCTAAATATATCTATAAACATATAAAATGAATGTTGCTACCGTACACAGTGTGTTACAGTGGGCTATATCAATGACTGATCTTTAGTCATGAATGCCTAGCATGGCTAAATAAGGATTACATTTTTGTAAAGACAAAACAGAATTGGTGAATATAATACATTTGCTAACTTTTATAATGCAGCAGATACTGCTAGTGTTGTCATGTTCCAAAGATGATCTGTTGAAAATTATTGTAGTACTACAATTTCTGCAACAAAAACATGGCTTTTTAGGAAAGAATTATTTTATATTATTCTTACATTTTTGCTGTATTTTACTACTCTAATTTTCTGCATGCATTATGATGTCATGGACAGCCACATAATGTATACACAGAAGTTTCTCCATGGCAGAAAGTGCCAACAGCAAATACAAAGAGTCAGGCTTTGATGTCCCTTCCAGTATGGCAGGATGAGTAGAGGTTTACATTTTTCTCAAATGAGGTATGCCAGCATCTTACATCACAATTCTCTAAAAAAAGTTGTATTGACATGAATTGTGTCTATAAGCGTACTTTAGTGTAAGCTGTGTCGAAAACTGAACTTCTTTATCATTTCAGGAAAAAGAACACAATTTTGAGTCCGTTCAACTCAAATCTTCCCGGCCACAAAATATATGAAAACCAGATAATGCCTTTTAGACACAAAGATTTTTTTAAGGAAAAAAACCCCAGTATATATATAATATATATAAATATATATTGTAACAAGAAGAATACAATTTTTGTGGTACCTGTGAAAATCACCAAGGCATGGAATGGAAGAACGGAATATCAAAAGATCAAAATAAATGCTTGGCTGCCTTATTACGTGATTGAATATATTGCCAAAAATGGAATATTAGTTTGGATTTAAAGTTCAACTCAGGAAGAGAAAAACTAATGCAGAAAATATCCAGTCCATTCTGCATTGCTTGTGCATGTTCAGTCATTACATTGTAACAATTCTACCACTGGAGTAGAACTGCCAATATCTAGTCAAGAAATTCAAATATTATACAGGGCCTGTACTATTGTTCATAAACCCTTTTTAATGTACTGTTTTAAGGACATTTGACATGTGAAGAGGATATGGGTGGAAATGGGAAAATGCTGGGTCAGATAAAGTAGTGGCCTTTAAACACACAAACTAACACAGTCATCCCATCATTTATTTAGAATGTTCTTATAATGTCATTTATTTATTTAGAATGCTTTAATAAGGCATTCTCCACTTGTGTTGATTCCTGCCCCAAGAGCAGGGAAGCAGGAAACTAGCTTTTCTTTCTCAGTGCTTCGGGCACCATAGGGTAGATTGTAAGACAAAACCTTTATTAAAACTGGATTCTTAATAATATAAAATGACACCAATCACGTGCAAGTAGTGTAAGGGTATAAGAGAAAATTTAAAGTATAAAATATAAAATATACTTCCCAAAAACGCACTGCAGCAACCCTCAAAAAACTGGAATCACCAGCAGTGTTCTATATGGCCATTTAAATTGAGTAGGTTAACCTTTTTTATTTTTGTGTGGAAACAATCTTTATCCGGAATTAAGTTTATACGTATGAAAGTATATGACAGTAAAAGTGTATGTATGTCTACATTATGAACCATTTGTTTCTGTTTGTTTTATAAGACAAATATTAATAAAACACCTAGAACTAGTACTTGTAAAGCTAATGTTCTATATGGATTTAATTGGATGTACCCGTTTTATAGAAAAACATAATTCTGGATATATCTTGCACTGCTAGACATAGAATTAAGTGAATGTCATGCTGCCTAATTAAATTACATCACATGATTTTTAATTACAGAATGTGTACTATAAGATGTAATTAAGTTCCTATCACAACATGGAAGCAGCTGTACCATTATAGATGATAGGCATAAAAAATAGTCCAGAGCCACATGTGATATTTTCATATGGAGTTCTAATTATAATTTACACTAGACCATTTTGATTTACATTGAAAAAATGGATAAGCATCAATTGATGTAATTTAAAAATACGTATTTTCCTGGGAATCACATTTATCTGTAAAAAAAAAAAACTACACTAAGCATTTTAACATACAACACATGTGAAGTTAAATGTTTCAAAGGATGTACATTTTTGTTACTAAATAGATTATAGACTTGTGTTTTTATAAAAAGACCATTGGCTTTTTCTAAAAAAAGACTGGTATTTAAGTAAAAAAAAGTTTTGTTTTGGGTTTTTTTTAAACTAAGTTATTGCTCTTCTATGAAATGGAGATAGTTTTTTTTTCTTGTCTAATTTTCTCTGTATTATACACAAAAAATGTTGTCTGTATTTCTCTTTTTATGGGAAGAGAGTAGCTATTGATATGTTTATTTCTGTTAGACTGGGACTACACATAAGTTATTTGTAATATATTGAACTTATTTTAAAAAATAATGGTGAGTTGCAGAATGGGCTTGAAAAAGGTATACCTAAAAAAAACAACCTATACCTATACTTTTTTTAAGCAGGAGCCCAAAAGGTCCCCCTCTGTGAACCATCCAATCAGTAACTTGCCTTGGTAAAATGGGTAAAATTGTGATTTTCTTCTGCCTAGAACTTGCATTGGTACTAAAGCCAGCCTTTCACTGCATTTATTTTAAATGCTCCCTATATTTGTGTCAGATCCACACTATTTTTACTGAAATTATTATTATGTTATTGCCATTCATGTTTGGTCACAAACTGTTTACTTTAAACTATTTTGTAAAACTATGTAAATGTTAGCTGTTCAAATGTCTCTATTCACTTTACTTTTGATTTTGAAAAAGGTTATATTTAAACCTACCACGTATAAGTATTTTCTTTGTCAGATTTCTTAAGGTAAATATATATATATATATTTGAAGCTGATCTGTTGCCTGTATGTTGTTTGTGAAGAGTAAACTGGTATCAGTATAACTAGAATGCTTTGTGTATTTTACATGAATTTCCACATTCAGCAGCTGGGGTGTTTAGAATAACAAGGCGGCATTTGTACCCTGGCAATATCCTTTTGATTTTTCTTTTCATGGATGTTCTATGCAAATTCGTTAGGACAGAAGCGGATAATGTACATTTATCATGTTGTTATATACTCTCTCACATTCTCAAATCCAAGGGAGAACGCCTAAGTAATAACTTAAGTGAAGGAGTTACAAGCAAAGGATGAATTAAAAGGCAAAAATGAGGATAAAGTATAAATCCTTATATATTGTATATTTTGGGATTTATATTAGTGAACGTGTTGAGTAGAAAGGAAAAAAATTCTAGCGATGAGCTCCTGTGTAAGCAGCAAAAAAGAACATGAGTTGCACCAAACATCCAACTCCTAAAAATATGCAACTATTGTGAAAGGAAGAGGGATCTTAAAGTGCGATGTTAAATCAATGAATATATATAATTAATAAATCATAAAGTGATATTTCTGATAAGTATAAATAATTTGGGCTAATAAATAAATATGTACACTGAACAACTATAACATTATGACCACCTGCCTAATGTTGCGTAGGTCCCTCTTGCAACCAAAACAGCCCTGACTGTCGAGGCATGGACCCCACTAGACAACTGAAGGTGTGCTGTGGCATCTGGCACCAAGACATTGCAGCAGATTCTTTAAGTCTTGTAAGTTGCGAGGTGGGCCCTCCATGGATGCACCCTGGTGCCATATATTGTCAATGAAAGCGACGCACACGCAGCCGGCCATCGACGTGATGTAAAAGAAAATGTGACTCATCAGACCAGGCCACTTTCTTTCATTGCTCTGTGGTCCAGTTCTAATGCCCACATGCCCGCTTTTGGTAGTGGGCAGGGGACAGCATGGGCACCCTGACTGGTAGGTTATAAAATTGAAGATAGAATAGATAAGAGAATATAGGGAGAATATAGAAGATGATGAAGATGCAGAGGAAGATGCAGAAATAGTAGCGGACTGCGGAAGTGGTTGGCAGAGAAGGTAGCGGGACATATAGTGAGAGTAAGAGAGAGCGAATGAACAAGAATGTGAGTCCATGAGAGTGCTGGAGAGTGAGTGAATGTTGGCACCAAGCAACAAATTTTGTTTCTGAATCTAAAATGCCTTAAAATTTTCAGCCAAAAATGAGTGGGCAGGGAATAGAATTTTTTGCCAAAAATAAATGGGCCAAAAAATTGTGGTTATACCCAGGCCCGGACTGGCCATCGGGCAAACCAGGCGTTTGCCCGGTGGGCCGGGCCGGATTGACTTAGGGGCTGATGGAGCTGCAGCTCCAGGCCCCTACCTTAAAATAGGCCCAGTCAGGACCGAACTATTTTTTTTTAAATTAAAACATCTGGGTTTGTTTTTTTTTACTTTATTTAACATCCTCCATGTTAAATAAAGTTTCTGTTAAGGCTGGCCCTGGTGGGGGCTTCCCGGCCCCTTAGAGTGGCGGACCCGGTCGCAGTTGCGGCGGGCTTAAGGGGCAGGTGCCCCTTATGCCCTGCGTTAATGCGGCCGTAGAGGTTGCTGCTTGCTCCGGCAACAAGGTAAGTAGGGTGAGGGAGGGGGGTGCAGTGAGAAGGGGCAGAGGGGGGTTAGATAGTGAGAAATGGGGAGAGGGGATAGATAGTGGGATGGGGTACATAGTGAAAAGGGGGAACAGTGAGAAGGGACAGATAAGATGGGGAGAGGGGGTAGTGTGAATGCGTATGAGAATGAATGAATGAATAAATGTGTGGCTGAATTGTGTGAATGCGTATGACAATTAATTCATGTGTGGATGAATTGCTTGAATGATTTGTGAGACTGCATTAATGAATGTGTTAATGATTTGTGTGAATGAGTAAATGCAAAGATGGTACATGAAGGGTGGGCTTTAACAATAAATAAATAAATAAATAAATATGGGCTGCTCGGGCTTAAATGCCCGGGCCTATTTTTTGTCCCAGTCCGGGCCTGGTTATACCCATTTGCACATTTCTATTGAGCAAGCCTAACACTAGCCTATCTAAATCACACCTACTTTCCCTCTTGCAACTTAACCAGCTCTGTGCCCTAGATACTTCCTCTACCCCATATCCATGCTCACCAGCACTTACCACAGCGCTGACCCATGTTCAGTAAAGAGTAACCTAAATTTCATGTTGTCAATGTAGGGTGACTACATGTCCCGGATTGCCCGGGACAGTCCCGCAATGGGACAATGCATTGTCCCGGAATGAGGAGTCTGAGTGAAGGAGGTCTCAGCCAATCAGGAGAGACTTCTCAACTCTGAGAGTTCAGAAGCCTCTCCTGATAGGCTGAATTCCTCCTTCACTCCAAGTCAGAGGAAGCTGCAGCCAGCACCAGGTATGTGTGTTTGTGTGACTGTGTTTGTCAGTTTGTCACAGTGTTTGTGTGACTGTGTTTGTTTGTGTGACTGTGCTTGTCATTGTGTTTGTTTGTGTGACTGTGTGTAATGTCGGGTAATAGAGGAGTACATTTTCTGAAACTACTCATGCCTGGTATTAGAGGGGTTAACAATCTATATCTACTCATGTCTGTAATGAGTGTATGTATATTATTAAATCTGAAATCAGTGTGTATGTGATATATATATGCATGCATGATATTTCTCTGCAGTCAGCAGAATTCTCTGCCTTTACCAAATTTTGTCTATTATAGATTCTTGTGGTATGGTACTATGTATGTTGTAAACGTACACATTTTCATTCTATATGCACTATTCAACTGCTATTTCACTAAGAGGTTTCTCTTTTGTTTATGTCATTTCACATGACCAAGAGAATTCAATGTATTGAACGGAACGGTTTTAGGTTCAGCTTGTTGCATGGGGGATGTTTTACTAGGTACACATTATGTTTAACTGGGGATATGCACATGCTGTTCTGGTGATTCCAGTCTTCATTCCCACATGATGATCGTTTGAGAGGTGGGGTAAGCCACTCCTGTTGTTTATCACATTAATCACTGCACTGCATAAATTGTTTCACTTTGCCACACAGCACTTGTCTTGAGAAAGGACCGGAGGTGGTCCGAAACATTGGCCGTGCTGATTGAAATAAACTAGTGTTTAATGCACTTTGCTACAAAGACCCGTGAGTGCCCATTTTTCTTTGGTTACATGTGTCTGGCTATTTTTGGAGCACCCGGGCAAATAAAAGCCTGTGTATATTTACAATATTTATATATATATATATATATATATATATGTGACAGTGTGCATATGTGAATCAGTGTATAAATAAATAAATATGTATATATATATATATATATACATCTGTGTGTGTAATCATCTGTTTCATAGCGTGTCCCTGAATGGCAGAAATAAAATGTGGTCATCCTATGTCAATGGCCTAAAAGTCTGTACGAGCGACCAAAAGAGTCGCTCGTACAGACTTTTAATACCCCAATGCAGCAACTTACCCGGCAGATCCCACTGGTCTCCCTGTTCTATCAGTTAAATGTCCGTACGAACGACTTTATTGGTCGCTCGTACGGACATTTAACTGATAGAACAGGGAGACCAGTGGGATGTGCCGGACAAGTTACGGCACCAGGAGCCTAAAAGTGTTACGGTCAGGTAGACGAGGGATCCAACAATGCAGGTAAGCACAGCTAAAGAAAGTCCAGAACACAGTCCGAGGTCGAGGGCAACAGCAGGCAGCAAGGTCAAAAGCAATCCGAAGTCAGGGCAGGTAGATCAGGTGCAAAACGGTAAACAGGTCCGGGTTCGTAGCCAGGCAGAGAAGAATCGTGGTCGTTTAAACAGGCAAGAGGTCGGTACACAAGGGAGAGATCAAATAGAACGTGAACTATAGCACACCCAACGCTAGAGAACGTTTAGAACGGGCAAAGACAAGGCAAACAGAAAAGGAACCACTCACGTCATCAGTCGCGCCCTAAATTGATTTCAGGTGCGTTGGCTGGAACCACCACCAGATGGCGCACTTCCGCCGTTTTCCCGGCGTGTGTGCGTGGCGACGCGCCTGGATCGTGAGCGGGTGCGCGCGCCCGATGAAGCAGGACCGCAAGCCTCCCGAGTGACCGCGGCAGTACCGGAGGTGGAGCCGCCGACGTCGGGGGACCCAGCGTGAGCGGCCAAGGTAAGTGCAGCAGCGGCGCGCGTTACCCGTCGGCAACCTGCGTGCGGGACGGAGGTGGGGTTGCCGGCGCCCGGCGAGCCGGCGTTAGCAGCCGGAGAGGGAGCCGCGGCGGCGCGCGTAACAAAAAGTCTGTACGAGCGACCAACAGAGTCGCTCGTACAGACTTTTAAAACCCTAATTCAGCAACTTACCCGGCAGATCCCACTGGTCTCCCTGTTCTATCAGTTAATAAATGATAGAACAGGGAGACCAATGGTATCTGCCGGACAAGTTACGGCACCAGTTTAACAGTCTGTACGAGCTCATACGGACATTTAAACTGGCGCCAGAGTTGCTGTGGTATGCGTTAACCCCGTATTAACCCCTTAACTGGAAAAAACCGAACACGAAGAATGTCCACGAATATTCGCCCGAAGAGAAGACAGGAACAGGCGAATATTCGCGGAATACGAAGATTTTTTTTTTGTCCCGAAGACGAGCACGAAGATGAACACGAAGAGCCCCCTGGTGCCCAAGTCTACTCTCCACCAAATGTGATTAATGGGAACATCGATTTGTCTTAGTCTCTCAATTCTCATCTTGTCATACCCCTTGAATGTATGTATTGTATTAAGCGCTGTGTAGATTGTTGGCGCTATATAAATAAAAGATAATAATTTTAGTTGCCTTCGTTTAATCAGATCTTGCATTTAAACACATTTTGAAATTGTGCCCAGTGATGCATTATTATAATATTTCTTATTTAATATAATTGCAATAAATTGGGAAAACATTAATATATATGTAAATCAAGGTTGGTCACAGTTATGCTCCTATAAAGAACTGAAAAACTAATTTGACTACTGTAGTAATAAATCTCTGTATAAAATTTAATTTAGTTGTAGTTTGCACCAAGTTTAGTAAATATATAAATATGACTATTTACTATCGAGTGGTAATGAAAATATAATGATTGGGGTTGCCCTTAAATGCCATTTTCAAAATATATCTATATAATAATAATTGGGTAGTAATGTTAAAATTCTTAATTTAAATGTTTATTAACAGTATTAGACATACATATATACATAAAATATATATTCTATCTGTCTAAAAACAACTACTGTTTTAAAACAAAAGGAAACAGCTACTAAACAGTAAACTAATTAGGAAAATATTGATAATAAAGATAGCTTAATTTTATATTCATATTTTGCAGCATAGAAGTAAGACATTTTAATTAATGTTTTATTGTTAATTTGATATTGGTGAAGCTTAATAACAGGAGCAGATATAACATCTGCATCTAATTTTAATTTGGTTCTGTTGGCTAATTTTCAGGTTGTAATTAGTGCTGTTTCTCAATGCCATGACTAGCTCCCTTCTAATCCAATGTTACATCAGTCAACATGCACTTTTCATTAACAGAACTAACAAAAATTAGTTTTAAAGAATTTTCATGAGTCCTAATCTCTCTTTTATTTGTATCTACATTTCTTCAATTTATTTTACTTGGCACTAGACTTGTCCTCACAGCCTAAATAGGCTGGTTGGGGAGATCAAAGAACTCCCCCGTAATGGGCCCATTTGTAGCGAGACACTGGGGGGCTTGGTTGCCCAAGAGGTTTTTGCACCAGAGGAACTGCGTAGGCCAGGATACGTCACTGAGTTCAGGGGACTATAGAAGATGAAAACCTTTTGGGAAGTAATAGCATAGGACTCAATAATCTAGGGGCCAGGTTGGCAGAAGGTTGGTGGACATTAAGGTTCTTGGTGGACAGCCACATTTTATCTGCAGTTTTACATATTGTAGTTGGTACACTCTCAGAGTAAGCATAAGACTTTAAGCAATCTCCACTGTATACTTAAAGAGAAAGACCCATGGAAAAATATTTTTGAGCCTTAAACACCATGCTATATAAATGAAAAAAAGCAATATGCCCGTTAATCATGATTCTCTTGTGTCACCAAACTTTTTTTTTTACATAATAAAAATGGTACAAACACGCCTACCCTGAAGGGGGCTGTTGTTCTGAAATGTTTGTGCCATTTGTATTACGTATAATAAAACGTTTGGTGACACAAGTGCACCATATGATCTTGGAAGCGTGTGGCATATTTATTACTAATTTGTATAACATCAGCTAATCGGTGGTGCTCTATATGTGTGTGTCACCCCAGGACAGCATGTTTACTGTATGAGTAAACACTGTATTATTTGTATACAGTAAAACAGCTTATCATTATAAAACACTTATTTTTCTTTAATTTCATTCCTGTAAATGTCCTTTATGTACAGAATTCCTTCTTGTCCCATGAAATCCTTTCTTTTATAGACTTTCATTAGTCAGAGTAATAATTGCCATTCTGCTGTTGACCACAAGACAGTGTGGTAAGGAGTCTGGGTAATAAGATAAGGATTTATTCCTCGTGGAGTAAGACAAATCACTAATGCTTTAAGTAAATTTGAAGAATGGTTGAGAGTGTTGCAACTGCAGTTTAATGTTGATACATGCAAAATCATGCACTAAGGATGTAAACATAAAAAAGCCAATGTAACATTGTGCTGCTGTTCTTTCAGAGATAACAGAAGAGAGATATTTGTAAGTAATTCTCTAGAGACTCATCACCAGGAGGAGAGAGTTCAGAAAAGTCAATTAAAAGGGTTTGCAGGGTAAAACATATTAGGAAAGACTAAAGGGTATCAACACTGTATGTATAGCTTGGAGGAGAGTGGGGATGTAAAAGAAACACTTAAACACATAAACTAATTTAACAAGGTACAGGTGGGAAGTTTATTTCAAAGAAGGAGAAATGTTTTAACAAGTCATGATCTAAAACTAGAGGGTGAGAGGCTTAGATGTAATGTAAGGAAATGTTCCTTTAATGAAAGTTTGATACGTAAGTGAAACAACATCCCAGAAGAAGTGGTACATGTTAATACAGTACATAAATACAATACATTAATACAGTATTCTAAACCTTAGATTAGACTAGAAGGTAAAATAGGCAGACTAAATGGGCCAAATGGTTCTTATCAGCCAACAAATTCTCTGTTTTTTTAGAGCTTGAACACATTCAATATGAAGCTGTCTGAAAATATGATATAAAAACTAGAACTATATCTATAAATAGAAAACAATGCTAGATTTTTAAAAACTTTTCCAGTATGATACTAGTAATAAAAATGCTAATGGATGTTCCCTTTTAATTCATTCATGGTGCATCTGCAGCTTGTGCTGTAGGAGAAAAGGAAACATGAAGAACACAGGAATTATAGCCTAGAGCATCATGAAAAGGAGAACATCAAATGAGACAGTGGAAAGTCTAAGTAATACTTAGTCAGTTGAAACACAAGATTTGTGGTTAATTTGTCCAGTAGGCTTTTACATGTAGAAATAGTGAGATGAGCCCTTAATTTAGATTTTCCAGTAGTAGTATACAAGGTTACATAGGACAATAAACACAACAAAGCAAGAGATCAGTGCACATCCAACAAATATTATTTAGCACCTATCTGAGGGATAAATATGGGGGATTCCGTCACACTATATGGCCATATATTGCTTAGATCGTCACTACGTCAAAATACCCCAATTTTGGCGAGTTCTAATTTTCCATGACTACACTGCTTACCAAGGAGCTGAATCAGTGGGATTGCACTGCTGTTTAACTTACTGAAATGCTTGTGTATTTTAAAGCCCTTTCTGGACAAACTTAATGAGGCACCAGTGTGGTATCTGGCATGCAGTACCGTCGATTCAGCTCCTTGATAAGCAATATAGTCATGTCAAATTGGGCTACGCAATTTATGGTCATATAGTGTGATGGAATCCCCAATATTAATGCTTCAGATTGGTGCTTTCCAATAGTATTTGCTGGGTGTGAGCGGATTCCTTGGTTTGTTGTGTGTACATGTGGTTCATTTCAGCAGCAACAGGTAATCTGAATGTAAATGCTTTTTAGGGTGTGCTTCCTTCTCTGTATGAATTTGTACTTAGAACAATACAAAAGTATTTAAACTGTCTATGTTAAGACCTGAGGGGGAACCCTTTTGTACAAGAATTCCGCTGTTATCATGAAATCCACTCATTACATTTAACACAAAGATTGGTACACTTCTCTTTTTCTTTTATTGTTTGTTTTACTAGTTCATGTTCAGACTAAGTATAGTAACCACTATTTACAATAAAAGCATAAATCATGCCTGGACCTTTAAAAGATAAGGTCCCTTTATCTCTAGATTGTAAGCTTGAGAGCAGGGACCTCTCTACCTAATGTATTGATTTGTCTGTCATTGCTAGTCTTGTCATATACCCTGAATGTATGTATTGAAAGAAGTGCTGCGTACATTGTTAGCGCTATATAATTAAAATAAAATAATAATACAAATAATAAGTAGACCTGTTTTAAGCTCAACACATGCATGTTATTAAAGTACTTACAAAGTAAGTTAATATACCGTATTTACTTGATTATAAGACAAGGTATTTTTCAGGGCAAATGCTCTGAAAAATAACCATCGTCTTATATTCAAGGTCGTCTTCTAATCAGACCTCAAATAGAGGTCTGGCTACACGACTAAGATCCAGATCCCCCGCAGCGCTGCGGAAGACCTGGATACTCCTCTCTGGCACCTGGTGGATGTCTGCGCGATGCTTTCTGGAAGCAGAGTGGTATATAGGGGGTCAAGAGGCATATCAGGGAGGCAGAGTGGCATATAGGGGGTATAAGGCATTTCTTGGGGCAGAGTGGCATATAAGGGGGTATAAGGCATAACTGGGGGCAGATGTGCATAACTGGGGGCAGGTTGGCAAATAAAAGGAAACAAACAACAAATGCATTTTTCTCAATCATAGTTTTTATTAAATATGTGAATTAATATTTACCAGTAAAACTTTTTTCCTATAGGGAAGTCTTATATTCAGGATTTTTCTTTTTCTCCTAAATTGATATTCAAATTTTGGGGGGTCATCTTATAAGTGAGCAAATACGGTACATTGTTTGTGAAGAGGCTACCTGGGACACTGGAATGACTTTGAAAGAAAGAACATTGCCATTGTCTCATAAATCATGTGCTTTCAAGATACAAAATTCTATATGCATACTGTATTAGGTGTATTGAGAAAGACTTCATACCCGCATCTGCACTCTGGTCTGACCTAGTTTAAAGGCACTATGAAGAACAACTGTTTATAAGCGGGCAATGAGTTGCAACAGCAAAGGCCTTGACAGCTTTTTTAGGAAGCATAACAGAGAAGCACAAATCTAAGAAGCTCTTAAAAGCAACGTCAAAGAGGCAAGGTCAGCAGCAGGATATCAATAAACGACATACGACACACAGTATGCGCATGCAGAACACAACAGTGCTCCGTACTAAATGCTGGGAGCAACACTTACAAAAGGGCTATGTAATTAGCCCCTAACAGTTTCTACACCTCGTACATCTGGCATAAACCGTAATATAGTCATTCTGTGAATTACACAAGCTGTTGAGTGTAGGGGAACAAAGCAAGTAGCTACACAGTTGGAAACTGGCAAGTTGTAGTTCACCTTTTCTTTGGTGGTCACTGCAGGACAAGTTATTGTTGAAAATTGTGCAAAAACATAACAATTAGTATCAATTTACATGGTTAAATGGTGAATGGAGGTCAACAAAGCCTTTGTGATTCCCTCAATATATTCACCTCTACCATCTCTGATGGTAGGCCTTATCAATTTATATATCACCCTTTTGGTAAAGTAAAGTTCCTTACATTACATCTAAACTTCTGACCTTCTAATTTAGCTTATAATTAGTATTAATAATACTCAATTATCTTTAGCATAAATGTGTTTCGAATTTAACACTAAAAATTAATTCATGTTGAGATCTCGTACCAAATGAAAGACCTGCTGTTATTCAAACATAAAAATATTTATTGGAAGATTGAATTAACATTCTGTAATTTATACATGACAAGCAGCACTTGTAGCCCCCCAACATGCTTATCACAAAATGTGCTTTAGAAATCCAGCTGCCTGCTACAGAATACTTTGTGTAAGTACACTGCTGGCTTCACAATACAGTTCCAATGCTGTTTGTAACACAACAGAATTCAATATTGCTTTCCTTGTTTTATCATGCAGTATTTGGAAGAACATAATACACCTTCGAGAAAGGAGGAAATATATCCAAATTACTCTACACATTTTGTAACCTCCTACAAAATGTTTGCACAATGTCTAACATGCAAATGGTTATGCAGATCTCATTTCACTCCATCAAAGGCGGATTATATTATCTGTGAACCTTTAATCTGTTTGTACAGTTAGTAATAGGGAATGCTGAAACAGAATAAAGAGGTCCATCACAAGTTAAAATAGTTTTTCAATCCAGGTATTGAAAAACAAGGATAACAGATAAACAGTACAACATGTGCCTTTTATTTTTCTAAGATTTCTAAAAATTTCTTGACAAACAAGAAATTTATTTTTTTGTACATGGTTTACATGGAATGCTTTTAAAACTAACATTTATACTGTATATATATAATCACCAGACTTGTGCTTTTACCTAACCACTTCCCTATCAAAAGGAAGTTGTGTATTTTAACTAGACGTTTGTGCTTTATCGGTGTCAGATAAGGAAGCAATATGTGATGAAGAATAAATTGCACATGGAATCCATTATGCAATATACGTTTAAGTTGGAACACGCTGGAACGTTTACCTTACAATCCAGTTTTCTGTATCCTATTTTGCAGAGAGTCTTTGGTAATTACACCTTTTAGACAACATAAACTTAATGCAACCAGATGACCAAATTCTTGAAAAGGACATGGAAAAGCATGAAAAATCATTGTTATACCCAATGGGCAATACAAAATGTGTTAACAAATATAATACATACAAATACAAGTTAAGATTCCTATTGAAGCATGTTTTTATTTCATTAAAAACAATGTATATATTGAGCTTAAATATGCAGGGAATTTATTGTGCTGTAGGTTTGTGATCAAAGTGTGATACTTCTTTCTGATTGGACTTCATACACTAAAAAGGAAGACCAATATCCAACCTTAATCATGTATAAAATAAGGTCAATTAAATTACAGGAAAAAAAAACAAACCTGCCAAGTGATTCTGAATTATATATATATATATATATATTCAAAGTACATTTATAAAAATGTATTTATAAAAGAAAATACCTAACTGTGATGTTAGCATGTCCAAGAAGGAACCCAATTAGTAAGCCTTATGTCCCAGAGGACTGAGAAATGTCTTGTATCACAAAAGGTTCATGCACATGCACAGTACTATATTATTCCTCTTTAAAGGTTGGGGTTTGTAATTGGGACTCTGAAGTAGACAGAGGACGCTTTGTGGCCCAATTTCTAGAGATGTAGTGTTCCATTTTACAGCTAACCTTACAGTCCTTTTATGGCTAATGCAGGGCACATTAGACATTTAGATGAAGCCAACACCAGATTGCCCAGTCATTTTCAAATCTAAAATCACAATACGTCAAAGTGTTGTGCAAAGGAGGGTATAATTCATTCTTACATATATTGCTTCCCATGCAAATAAAAAATCACATGAATGAATTTGCCACAGGACAGAAAACCACATTTTATGTCGTATTATGAAAAGTTAAAGTTAGAACAAAGAAAACAGAAAGCTCCAACATTTTTGTTTAAAACTGTGTTTTGAGTAATCCCTTTTGTTTTTTTACCCCTTAAACATTCTATGCCTTCCCTGGAACAGTCCTGGGGAACTGCCATTCATGATTCCCCACGTCGGGAGTCTCACTTGAGACTTCCTTTATGAATGGACACTTCACTTTCTCAATAAAAGTGATGTTCCATTCATCTGTTGTGAGTGTGGCTTATAGGCAAGAGACTTTAACATTTTTTAAAAAAATAAGTAAAAAAATAAAATAAAGGTTAAAAACTGTCAAATCTCTGCTGTCATGCTGAGAATTAGACATTATGGCACAGCCACCCCTACCTGCAAATAAAATCAATAAAATTAATCACAATTAAAACACAACTAATAAAAATAATAAAAAAATACCTTACAAGCACTTTTTTTTTAGAAATAGGCCGATAACTGTCTGTGGATCAGAACTCCCATCGCCCTTATCCGAGCTGATGATAAGGGTCATGGGAGTTGTGGGCCACAAAAGTGGGTGCATGAGAAAAGCAAAAGGCTGGCATACTTGTGAATTTATTTTTTCCAAACATTTTCATTATTTTAATGTATTATTCATATTAAATGTCAGGCTATACATCTAAAACAATGTATCAAAATAAAGCTTTTTCTCTCCTTGAAAAAACAATATACAATTTGTGTAGATGCATTAAAAAGGAGAACCATGGTGAAGGAGAAAGTGTAAAAATGCTGAAAATTCTCAGGTTCTTGGGCACAAAACATCCTCAGTAAAGAAGGGGTTAAACACTGGTTAACCAAGCAGATAAGTGCTCATTATATGTAAACAGATTGCTCCACAACTAATAATACTGTGTGACTACCATCCAATATCAGGAAATAGCCATAGACAAACATTCAATTCACCTTTCATCCCCCAAATCAGTGCAACAGAAACTGATTAAAATTACCAAGAACAAACATGCTTGAAACCTCAGATAAAAGTTCACATACTGGCATCTTACATTAATACTGCTGCTTTTTGTGCAAAAAAACCCCCAACCAGTTACATGGTTTGGAACTGTTACAGAAAAGCATTCTAAAATTGGTTACAATGAAAACCTAGTTTACAAAAAAAACATTATCAGATCATAAGAAATATTAATTCATCACTGTTTAAGTGGATACAGTAAATTGTGTAATGAATGCACCCTATTTACACTTACTCTACATCTGTGGTTTACAGTGATCATTATACCAGTCTAAAAAGTTCTACAACATCATTGTTTACTGTCCGCAAAAATATTTCTCTTAAAAAAGCAAAAAGTAAAAGTACAGAACTGCACAACAAGTGCATATTATCTAACAGTCTAAAAACCCAGAGGACTACAATGTTGTTCACAATTATAAGGACGATGTTGTAGAATCAAGAACCTCTCCTCCATTGCAGATGGTAGGCGTGTAATGAGCACTCGCGGAGGCTGCAAAATCAAAAAGAAGAATATACTATTAATAATATCCAAATAACAACAGAATCTGGCAGCATTGATTCATGAAACAGCTTGATGACCACCTCCCCGCTCTCCCTAGCATGCACTCTCCATCACAACACCAAAAACAACCACCAAAAAACACATGGAAACACAGTATTGCAGGTATGGTTTAATCCCAAAGTTTCGACCAAACGGAATGGGCAGGGGAAAAAAATGTTTTCCCTGAAAATGAATTTGTCTAGCAAACACTCATCCACACATACTAATACATATTCATTCATACATACTCATTCACATATACTAATTCCCACATATTTATTCATACATACTTCTTACAGCACCCTTTACTGTACATCTTTTGCCCCATGTTAAAGATGACTCCAGTACAGTAGCATTATGACTACGAGAGTGGGGAAGACTGGTATTGGTTGATATTTCATTTATTCTAGCATTAGTACATTTAAAACAGATTAGGCAACAGGGGCCCTCAAAATGAAGTTTTCAAAAAACATGGACATATATGTAACTCAGACCTTTGTTTGTCTTAATTGTAGTTAAATACTAAAGGAGCAGCAATGGCTACATGATTAGCCTCACCTTTATAACTGGCCTACTTGGAGATTAGGACTTGGACATTATATTGTATCCTAGGCAATGATTTCGGAAAGTGTAATTACTGAGAATATGGATATATTTTTGACTTAAATATATTACTATATTTTTATAAATTCAACTTAACTATATTTATTTTTATGTTATTTGTTTTTGACAGTTAGTCATGTTACAATAGATATATTCTGTATACTACTCCCTTTTTCTAGACACAGTGTCACATCATTGAGGCTCCTTCTATTGTTAATGGTAAGACAGTTTGATAAGTACTTGATAGATTACATCTAAAAAAACATGAATTAAGCAAATATACAGCTGCAAAACTATTGTTTTTTTATTCAAACTTTTTTTCAATTACTGTTAAAGACTTTTATGAAGTGATACAGCGGCTATAATAAAGTTTTATCTTTAATGTATCATTCAGCAACAACTAAATCTATAGTAGCAAATGTAAATGTAAACAAATATATAAAAATGATTTACAAAGTGTGATAGCAATATTAAGAATTGGCTACTGCTGAAGGAGAACTGGCAATTAACATTGTTAATTATACAAATATTACATGGTCATAGTAAAGCAGATATTGCATGTAAATATCTCTGAACAAATAAAACAAGCTGTTATCGCTGTGTTTTTTTGATACTATCGACATGTTCCTGATCTAGCAAATAAAGTAACGACAGAAAAGGTTTCAGCACAATTCTCTGAGCCAAGGGAAAGGTTGCAAAAGAGTGCTTCTTGCGTCACATTTCTCATTAGTTGTCTTACTGGGCTTGCAATATAATGCTGTTTATTGTCCCCGTAGGTTAGCTCTTCCCATTGATCTGAACCTTCCTATATTGGAATTTTTCAGAGTGGTAATAAAGATTTCTCAGAAAACACTCTGCAATCGTAGCTGAAATTTAAAATTTTATTGACAGAGTTCTCGCACAACACCACAGTAATAAAGTATACAAATACAAAACATATCTTATTTTTTATAAAGTTAACAAAACAAAGAGATTACAGACTTCTGAATAAATTTGTATTAAAAGAGTTTAACAAAGCCTTGGTTACTTCTATGGGGCTAATGTATTAGGAGGACACTTCAGCTATCATATGCTAAATCCCCAATATGAATATGGCCCCAGCTATTTTCAATGCATTTTAATGAAGACATCTCCTTGCACATGATATACTTACTGCCAATCAGCTCCAGCTTTGGTCCAGCAGTACACATACACAGAAAGTGCTTCCATTGATTTATAGTTTAGGGCTTTCCTGCCACCAATTGGCTGCTTGAAGTAGCCAATCAGTCATTTGAATTGCCAGACCATGGAGAAGGAGGGTGGGTACTATCACAGGTAGGTTCTTTATTTTATTTATTGTTGTTTTTGTTTTGACAAATGCATACTAAAGGCTTCACAGCTGCATGCATATTGTGAGAGGGTATCCAAAAAAAGTGAGGAAAGCTAGGGCAATTCTGGATAACTTAAATAGACAGGACTTGAGAACTTATGATGTGGATAAAAAGACCATCTGTCCCACAGACGAGAAGATTAATTTTGTGACCAGCTACAATTCACAATTTGATGCAATAGTACTACAACTAGCCTCCCTCTTCTGGCTACGTATAATAAATTACAACATATAAACACATAAAAACATGATACACGTGCTTATTGAAACCTTCAAAAATTAAAAAATAGTGACCTGGCTTCAAATAGACGAACTATTGAGGAAGCTCCAATATCTCAATAAAATATATCGTTTACTTACCTAAGTAAAGTTCTTAAAAAAATAGCAGCATGCATCTTCTTTTTGTGTAGTAACGATACACAAGGAAGAAAACACAAATATAGTGTAGAAGTTCAATATAATAATATATATTAAAAATATTGCACTCACATAGATGAAGTTAGTAAAGGCTCATCAAAACATCTTATTCCCGATCTTCTTCATTTGTTAAGTCAGGAAATTCAGAACAAGAAATTTAAATAGTATAATTTATTGAAAAAAGCATTATCTTTGATATTCAGATGTAATATCTGCAATAACAGAAATACAAAAATCCACAAATAATTGAATAAAATAGAATAAAATATCTAAAAAGTCACCTGAAATATCCAATAATAGAGCAGCTCTGGCGATAACACGCAACATGTTTGCCACTAAAGCCTTCTATATGGCATCAATCTAACTACTACACTATATTTTTGTTTATTTTATTTGTATGTACCTATAATTACTGAGATATTGGAGCTTCCTCAATATTAGGTCTATTTGAAGTCATTTCAGGTCACTATTTTCACTAAGGGTTTCCCTAAGAGCATCTAGCACTTTTTTCTTTGTTTGAATTTAGTTTTTTTGTAAAAGTGAGTATACTGTTCACTGGAGGCTTATGTAAGGGTTAAACGTTTGTCTTTTGTCTTTTGATATGGTTAATCAAGGCTATATATTTTCAGCTAGGAGAGCGCCAACCCTGTTTAGCCTTCTAAAGAAATCCAAAGGAGAGTAAACAGGTTGATTAACTAGTACACCGCGTAATTCAGGTGGTAGCCACCGTTGCATTTGTTGTTCTCATTTGAATGTCTCCCATAGTTTTTGTTCTTATACCCTTCAGGACCGGGATTTTGATACTAACGTGTCGCTAAAGGACCGGAGCCGTTTTTGTCATGTCTTTCTTCAACTGTAATTTCTCTCTTATCACCCACACAAATCATATATTGTTTTTTTCAGCACAAGTAGGGCTTTCATTTGAAACCATATTAAGCTGGGTAGTACATTGTTTTGTTTGAAATAAACTGCAAAAAGTGGGGAAAAAAGGAAAAAAAACATTTACAGTTTTGTATACATACAAATTGTACACACATTGAACCAATGGGAAAAAATTATCCCAAATATATTCATTAAGTTGTCCTGATTTGGAAACCACCCAACATGGCCAGGATTTTTATCTATTTTGACCAGTATAGGGCAAATATTGCAAGGCATGCATCACGTTTTTGAAATGTAATTTTTTTCAAATTTGGCATGGTAGTCTAATAACTGCAATAGTTGTCACAGATACTGATTACCCCCCCCAAATTATATGTTTATGAACAGTAGATAAGTCAAGGTGTACAACTAGGGTCATTTTGACACTTTTCAAACAGGGATTTTATCGCCAATTGCTGCCAAATTTTGAGGTATTTTTATATTTTTTTGGTTTTTTTTGCATATGTTGCAATGTTGCTTTAGATTTTATATTATATTTTGTATAGAATATGTGCAACTGCAGAACAAAACACCAAATTGTGTTCACCAACATCCCCCGGTTCCAACAAGGCCTCACATGCATGGTTCATGCATTTTTTGAGGAAGCTATGAGGGCAAAACTGGAACATGCGCATTTTCGTTTTCACATTTGGAATTTTCAGAAATTGGTTTCCTGGGCCCATATCCCATTTGGGACATTTTGGAAGCCCCCTGCTGTAAATTACCCCATAAAAGTATATATTTATGAACAGTAGACAAGTCAAGGTGTTCAAATAGGGTAGTTTTGACAGTTTTCAGCTAGCCTTTTCTTCACTGATGTCTGCCAAAGTTCACGGAAAATTTATTTTATTGCGTTTTTAACAAATACATTTCAATGTTAAAATTTATTTCTTGCACAGCATATGTGCAACAGTGGAAGAAAGCACCACATTTTGTTCACCAACACCCCCCGGTTCCAACAAGGCCTCACATGCATGGTTCATGCATTTTTTTGAGGAAGCCATGAGGCCATAACTGGAACATGCGCAAGTTTTCAGAAATTGGTTTCCTGGGCCCATATCCCATTTGGGACATTTTGGAAGCCCCCCACTGTAAATTACCCCATAAAAGTATATATTTATGAACAGTAGACGAGTCAAGGTGTTCAACTAGGGTAGTTTTGACAGTTTTCAGCCAGCCATTTCTTCACTGATGTCTGCCAAACTTCACAGGGAAATTATTTTATTGCGTTTTTAACGCATACATTTCAATGTTGCAATTTATTTCTTGCACAGCATATGTGTAACACTGGAAAAAAACACCACATTTTGTTCACCAACACCCCCGGTTCCAACAAGGCCTCACATGTATTTTTTTGAGGAAGCTATGAGGGCAAAACTGGAACATGTGCATTTACATTTTTTTTATATTTTTTTTCATCAGATTACTTGTAAGTGACAGGTTTAGGCCGCTGACATCAATCAGGGAGACCGATCAATAATCAGCGACTTAAAATGTCACCGACAGGTGATCAGGTAATAATTATGATTTTTTCATTTATTAATAATTTGTGTTTTTTCATAATTACCCTAGATGACCCCTCTCTCTTTGTAGAGCAGGGTCATCCGTGGGCTGCCATAATGATCCGATCACTCCTATTGGCCAGGAGCGATCTGATCAGCCCAGCATTTGACCTGGAAGCACCCTGGACGTTCAGGTCAGTGCTGTTATTTTTTTTTTTATTATTATTATTTTTTAATTTTTTTTTTTTAATTATTATTATTTTTTACATTATTTTTTTTTTTAACTCTTTCAATGCTGATGCTCCATTGAAGCACAGCATTGATTGATATTTAGTCCCCACAAGCTTGTGGGGACTAATATTAACCCCTGCAATGCTGCGATGGGGGTCATACACAATCGCAGCATTGAAGGGGTTAATTGAGGAAGAGGGGGTAGGGGTTAACTGAGGAAGGGTGGGGGTGGGGGGGGTCTGGTCTCCACACTCATGTGGAGACCAAAGAACCCTGTCTCCCTGTCCCTGAAGCTGCCTCTGGCAGCTGGGACACAATCTCCAATAGACTGGAGATTGTAGGGGAGGAGTCTCTCTCTGATCAGTCCTACAGGTTGCTGAACACACATTGGGGGGTTGTTTGATAGTGACGCATACCAGGAGCTATGAATTCATTCCTGAAGTACAATTTGTGTGGAAAAAAATACAAAATAAAATTTTGGGAAAGACAGGTAGTAGAATCTCATGCATAAAAGGGTTAAAATACCAGCATTTGAAATACTTTGTGGTGTCTAGTTTTCAAAAATATATGGTTTGATATGTTGAAAAATTACGGTTGCTGTGTACTGGGCTGATATTTGGGGCCCTATAGCTTTAAAAATGCACCATATTCTCAGAAATACTAGAGGGGCATGTGTTTGAGATATCTGCAGTGTAACTGTATTGGTCCAATGGGGAAATTTTTTTTAACCCCCTGTAGAATGTTGAAAAATGACGGTTGCTGTGTAGTGAGCTGATATTTGGGGCACTATAGATTTAAATTTCCACAGTAAAAATGCACCATATTCTCAGAAATAATAGAGGGGCATGTGTTTGAGATATCTGCAGTGTAACTGTATTAGTCCAATGGGGAAATATTTTTTAACCCCCTGTAGAATGTTGAAAAATGACGGTTGCTGTCTACTGGGCTGATATTTGGGGCCCTATAGCTTTAAATTTCCACAGTAAAAATGCACCATATTCTCAGAAATAATAGAGGGGCATGTGTTTGAGATATCTGCAGTGTAACTGTATTGGTCCAATGGGGAATTTTTTTTTAACCCCCTGTAGAATTTTGAAAAATGACGGTTGCTGTGTACTGGGCTGATATTTGGGGCACTATAGCTTTAAATTTCCACAGTAAAAATGCACCATATTCTCAGAAATAATAGAGGGGCATGTGTTTGAGATATCTGCAGTGTAACTGTATTGGTCCAATGGGGAAATTTTTTTTAACCCCCTGTAGAATGTTGAAAAATGACGGTTGCTGTCTACTGGGCTGATATTTGGGGCCCTATAGCTTTAAATTTCCACAGTAAAAATGCACCATATTCTCAGAAATAATAGAGGGGCATGTGTTTGACATATCTGCAGTGTAACTGTATTGGTCCAATGGGGAAATTTTTTTTAACCCCCTGTAGAATTTTGAAAAATGACGGTTGCTGTGTACTGGGCTGATATTTGGGGCACTATAGCTTTAAATTTCCACAGTAAAAATGCACCATATTCTCAGAAATAATAGAGGGGCATGTGTTTGAGATATCTGCAGTGTAACTGTATTGGTCCAATGGGGAATTTTTTTTTAACCCTATGTAGAATGTTGAAAAATGACGGTTGCTGTGTACTGGGCTGATATTTGGGGCACTATAGCTTTAAATTTCCACAGTAAAAATGCACCATATTCTCAGAAATAATAGGGGGGCATGTGTTTGAGATATCTGCAGTGTAACTGTATTGGTCCAATGGGGAAATTTTTTTTAACCCCCTGTAGAATGTTGAAAAATGACGGTTGCTGTCTACTGGGCTGATATTTGGGGTACTATAGCTTTAAATTTCCACAGTAAAAATGCACCATATTCTCAGAAATAATAGAGGGGCATGTGTTTGAGATATCTGCAGTGTAACTGTATTGGTCCAATGGGGACATTTTTTTTAACCCCATGTAGAATGTTGAAAAATGACGGTTGCTGTCTACTGGGCTGATATTTGGGGCCCTATAGCTTTAAATTTCCACAGTAAAAATGCACCATATTCTCAGAAATAATAGAGGGGCATGTGTTTGAGATATCTGCAGTGTAACTGTATTGGTCCAATGGGGAATTTTTTTTTAACCCCCTGTAGAATGTTGAAAAATGACGGTTGCTGTGTAGTGGGCTGATATTTGGGGCACTGTAGCTTTACATTTCCACAGTAAAAATGCACCATATTCTCAGAAATAATAGAGGGGCATGTGTTTGATATATCTGCAGTGTAACTGTATTGGTCCAATGGGGAAATTTTTTTTAACCCCATGTAGAATGTTGAAAAATGATGGTTGCTGTCTACTGGGCTGATATTTGGGGCCCTATAGCTTTAAATTTCCACAGTAAAAATGCACCATATTCTCAGAAATAATAGAGGGGCATGTGTTTGAGATATCTGCAGTGTAACTGTATTGGTCCAATGGGGGAATTTTTTTTAACCCTCTGTAGAATGCTGAAAAATGCCAGTTGCTGTCTACTGGGATGATATTTGGGGCGCTATAGCTTTAAATTTCCACAGTAAAAATGCACCATATTCTCAGAAATAATAGAGGGGCATGTGTTTGAGATATCTGCAGTGTAACTGTATTGGTCCAATGGGGGAATTTTTTTTAACCCTCTGTAGAATGCTGAAAAATGCCAGTTGCTGTCTACTGGGATGATATTTGGGGCACTATAGCTTTAAATTTCCACAGTAAAAATGCATCATATTCTCAGAAATAATAGAGGGGCATGTGTTTGAGATATCTGCAGTGTAACTGTATTGGTCCAATGGGGGAATTTTTTTTAACCCTCTGTAGAATGCTGAAAAATGCCAGTTGCTGTCTACTGGGATGATATTTGGGGCGCTATAGCTTTAAATTTCCACAGTAAAAATGCACCATATTCTCAGAAATAATAGAGGGGGTTGTGTTTGAGATATGTGCAGTGTAACTGTATTGGTCCAATGGGGAATTTTTTTTTAACCCTCTGTAGAATGCTGAAAAATGCCAGTTGCTGTCTACTGGGATGATATTTGGGGCGCTATAGCTTTAAATTTCCACAGTAAAAATGCACTATATTCTCAGAAATAATAGAGGGGGTTGTGTTTGAGATATCTGCAGTGTAACTGTATTGGTCCAATGGGGGAATTTTTTTTAACCCTCTGTAGAATGCTAAAAAATGCCAGTTGCTGTCTACTGGGATGATATTTGGGGCACTATAGCTTTAAATTTCCACAGTAAAAATGCACCATATTCTCAGAAATAATAGAGGGGGTTGTGTTTGAGATATGTGCAGTGTAACTGTAGTGGTCCAATGGGGAATTTTTTTTTAACCCTCTGTAGAATGCTGAAAAATGCCAGTTGCTGTGTACTGGGATGATATTTGGGGCACTATAGCTTTAAATTTCCACAGTAAAAATGCATCATATTCTCAGAAATAATAGAGGGGAATGTGTTTGAGATATCTGCAGTGTAACTGTATTGGTCCAATGGGGGAATTTTTTTTAACCCTCTGTAGAATGCTGAAAAATGCCAGTTGCTGTCTACTGGGATGATATTTGGGGCGCTATAGCTTTAAATTTCCATAGTAAAAATCCACCATATTCTCAGAAATAATAGAGGGGCATGTGTATGAGATATCTGCAGTGTAACTGTATTGGTCCAATGGGGGAATTTTTTTTAACCCTCTGTAGAATGCTGAAAAATGCCAGTTGCTGTCTACTGGGATGATATTTTGGGCGCTATAGCTTTAAATTTCCACAGTAAAAATGCACCATATTCTCAGAAATAATAGAGGGGGTTGTGTTTGAGATATGTGCAGTGTAACTGTATTGGTCCAATGGGGGAATTTTTTTTAACCCTCTGTAGAATGCTGAAAAATGCCAGTTGCTGTCTACTGGGATGATATTTGGGGCGCTATAGCTTTAAATTTCCACAGTAAAAATGCACCATATTCTCAGAAATAATAGAGGGGCATGTGTTTGAGATATGTGCAGTGTAACTGTATTGGTCCAATGGGGAATTTTTTTTTAACCTTCTATAGAATGCTGAAAAATGCCAGTTGCTTTCACCTGGGATATTTGGGGCGCTATAGCTTTAAATTTCCACAGTAAACATGCACCATATTCTTAGAAATAATAGAGGGGCATGTGTTTGAGATATCTGCAGTGTAACTGTATTGGTCCAATGGGGGAATTTTTTTTAATTCCATGTAGAATGTTGAAATATGACATTTATCAAGTACTGCACTGCTATTTGGGGTGCTATATCTTTAAATTTCCACAGTAAAAATGCACCATATTGTAAGATATTATATAGGGGTGTGTGTGTGTGAGATATGTGCAGTGTAAATGTGTTGGTCCAACGGTGGAATTTTGTAATATATGCAGAAATGTTATAAAAGGTAATTTGCTAGAAATGAGCGGATATTTACCTTTAATTTGTTTAATAAACGTATCTAATTTTGCAGGGAGATATATTTGTGTGAGAACTCTGCAAAATCCACTAAAAATTGTAACATTATATGATTATTATCACATTTCCAGGTCTAAGGCACATTTTGCTAATCTTAAGAAAAAGCGTCTGATGGCATGACCACTGATTTGAAACTGTCTGATAGCTTGACTCCAGTTACATGTTACAAAAGGTTCCTTAATAAGATAAGGAGAGGAATGGTAAAGTGAGCCAAAACAAATAATTAAAAGAATGACTTGTGTATTTTTCATGTGTATAGCATAGCACAACTATTTATAGGGTAGTATGAAGGTATGTAAGTTAGGGTCACTGTGTATTGTTTTTATATATGTGCACAGGGTTGTGTGACTGTATAGGATATTGTCAATGTGTATTGCTTTGTATGCCTGTGTCTAGGGTAGTGTGACGGTGTATTGTATAGTATGCATGTGTATAGTATTGTGTAAATGTGTGACTATGTAGCATGTGTATACGTTAGTGTCACTGTTTATAGGGTGGTAAGCAAGTGTTTGGGTTAGACTATTTGTAATAACTTTTGCCAATTTCATACACTCATATGAATCTCAGATAATGAGGAGGGCCCCCAATGAAACAAACAAAAACAAATGGCAAAACCTCTGAAATTTTGTTCAGATTTGTTCATTCATTTTGTCTGCTGTAGCTTCCTCTCACTCATTTTGTGGAAGAGTTGCCAGTTAATTAAAATATATTACTTTTGTGGGGGTCAGACAAGCTTAAACAAGCTATGATTAGCATCTTGGCAGTGTTCCCAGAAAATATGGTTATGATTAAAAGTGGGTACACTCATGAGTCCAATAAATCAGGAGCTGCTTATTTAGTGTTAGCAAATGCAAATTCCCAAGGAAACAATTAAGGCCAGGATGCAAAAGTTGCATACAGCAAAAGAAAAAAATGATATAGTTACCTATTTCAATGCCAGAGATACCTATTCTGAAAAAGTCCTACCTCTACAACTAAACCTTTCATAATAACTTTAAAAAGGAAAATAAAAATCTCAGTGGTTCTGTGGACCCCAAGCTACTTCTGCTGAGAGCATGTTATACATATCCACCACACTTTCAGTAAAATAAATCTTCCTTAAATGAAATAAAACTGTCTGATGTTAAACAAAAGTAAAAATATTAGACATCAAGTAATGTGAATAAAATATTAGTCTGCACTACTGCTGTAGGAGCAGAGTGGGGGCAGATAAAAGGCAGGGGGAGAGTACAGGGGGCACAGACAGCAGTGGGGAAGAGGGGATACAGACTGTGAGAGGCTTAAGAACAATGCATCCAAAATAATGTTGGGCCTTTTGTAGCATAGGGTTGGGCCACTGGTTAGTTTGTACTGAAATGTAGCCCTGTCCAGAGCCCAATCTACAGTTACCAGCTAATATCCCTACTATTGCTGGCTCAATATAATGGGAGTTGAAGTGAGGTAAAGTAAAACAGAGGAAGAGGTAGACCTTTCACGAAAGCTTTGTGACTAAGGACCTCAAGTTTAACATAGAAGTCTGTATAGATGACCTGTCCTGGAAAAGCAAAGGGGTGTCTTTTCAGACTGCATTATGGGATGAACACTTACATTGGGAGTATGTGGTCGCTGTGCCGCTGACACTGAATCGGTTTAGATGAAGTCTGTGCGTAACCACGTTTTTCTGTGGTTGAAACAGAATGATGTGAACTTTGGGTGCAAACAGGCAGCCCAGTACCACAAAACCACTCAGACTTACTGAGATGCACATAGTTGTAGTCTGAACCTGTAATAAACAGAATATAACATGTTAAAAGAAGTGAAGCACATCTCAACATAAACATATCACATGATGGTACATTCAGGAGCCCTGTAAAAGTGAATAATAAATTGCCACATAGTATTGCTATGCTAGTTTGCGAAATCTCCATGCACTTTATATAAAAATTGCTGGAAAAAAACCCCTAAATTTGCTGGAAGAAAAACTAAATTTTACTATGATGCTCACGGTAAATGAGTGAATTAGTTCATAGATGCCATAATCTGTTACATATAGATGTCCTGCAAACTCCACAAAAAAACCCCCAAAAACTTGGTTTTCTATGCCCAAGAACTTTTGTAATGGAACATGTAGAGAAGCTTAAAGTTTGCTAACCAAGTACCCAGAGTATTAACTATATTAGGAAAACATGGGAGTGGCTGCTGACACTTGGCACGATGTCCCTTTCATTAACATTCTAGCTAAGTAATTACTAACTAGAAAATCTGCATAGTATGTATGCTTCATTCTATCAATGTAAAGCATAGACCGGTGCTCCTATACGTCATCTTTCCTCTATGTTTGGGTAGGATACCTCTATAAGCATACCTCTGAAGTATCCATCTTTAAATCCATGTCCCTCTTTTCTAGGAGATCAAGATGTTTGTTTACTTTATATGAGTTAATGACAGTGTTCTATAAGCTTGAATGTCATAATAGTGTGTGTAGACACAGTGGGAACTAGTTTATAAATTAAACTGCATATATGTACAATAATTGCTTAACAACTACTGCTAGGTATATAGTGGGTGTGTGTGTGCGGGGGATGAATACTCTTATTCTTGGAGTGCCACTTGGTCTAGGACCGACCCTGGCTGAAGTGCGAGACATCTGTCTGTGTAGTTAACCTTGTCAGTGATGGAGTGAAAAACTGCCATCTGCCACATTGAGGGCTATGTGTGGGGGAACCATGGCTGTGAAGCTGGGGAATGAGACAGTGCTAATAATATGCTGTGCTTTGGCTATTTTTTTTTTAATTTGGCAACCCTTATCCTCTATCAGTGCAGTGTTTCCTTTCCAAATCTGTAGACCAGTAGTCAATTGTGGGCAAATCAGTGTGACACTGTAGATAGAATGAGTAAGTGCTCCTGATCATATTACCTGTTGTCTTCTTTTAGTGAGAAGCTGACTTCTTTTAGTGAGAACTGACACAGTTACTTTTAGTGAGACTGACAGAGAAGTAGGTTGTAACATAAAAGTAAAAAAATCTAAAGGCACCTTAAAATTACTTTCACCACTAGAACATATGGAAAATGTATTTTAAATGAACAGTTATAACACTTTTAAATGTTGTTATTAAATGTTAAAAACCCCTATACATTAACATAGTACTTTCTGAAGCCCTTTCAAGGTTCACAATGCATTTTTACTTACTCTGTAATCACTTGATGTCACATAAAAGATGGGCAGGAAAGCCAGCCAGATAATGCAAGTTGTATACATTGTAAATCCAATGAACTTGGCTTCATTGAAATTTTCTGGACACTTCCGGGTTTTGAAGGCATATACAGTACATAAGATCACAAGGACCACATCATATGTTAAAGATATTAACATACTAGAATCTTTGACATTACACTTCAATATGACAGTTTCCCTTTTGTCAGGAAGTGTGAATCGTCGTGTGCCAGGAAATTCTAACACGAGCCACACAGACACGATGACAATCTGAACTGAGATGAGACTCAGGCATATCGCAACTTGAGATTTGGGACTGATGAATTTAGGTCTTTGAGCACCTTCCTTCACACCACTGAAAATCCTGGCAATGCGATTTGTCTTGGTTAATAAAGCGGAATAGCAGACTATGAAAGACGTTCCAAGTCCCAGTCTACGGAGTGCACAAATGACTGGTGAAGGTTTGGCTATGAAGAAAAATGTCATACAGTAACACATGAAGACTCCAATTAAGAGAATGTAGCAGAGTTCCCGGCCTGATGCTTTGACCAAAGGTGTGCTGTTGTGTTTGATAAAGACTCCTCCAACCATACACGTACACAGGATACCGAGACATGCAATTGTTACTGGTCCAATAGCCCATGCGTCTTCCCATTTAATGTAGTCTTCTGGCAAATCATAACAGCTAGTTAAGTCTGCAGAAGGCCAGCGTCCTGGACCACAGTCTGAGCAGGTAAACTCATCTACCAGATATTCATATTTTTCACATGGGATACAAATCCAGCAACATACATCTCCTGGTTGCATATTTTTCATTTCATTTGGAGCACAAGGGTCACTGCATTGTGACGTTGGAATGAATCTCTTAGACCACTGGATCAGGTTCACGTCCAGTGACAAGGTTTCTGCCCACTGGCCGATCTTTAGATAAGAGTACTTGCCATTGTTGTACTGAAAATTAAATACATTGTACAAACCTATTCCATCTCCATATGGATCAAACTTCACAATGCTGTCTCTATGAATCAAAGGAATGAAAGGAGCTGCCAATAGAAAAAATATAGAAGTTAATGTATGTATTAGAACTGGAACTCAATTAGACACTTCCGAAGCAGCTACTGGGATGTCCAGTTGGCACAACTTTTAAGTAATTTACATGCTGTATAGGGCAAAATCAGACAATTCAATCAAACAAGTAAAAAGTAGAAGAAAATAATATTGATTTTGGTTGGAAATATTACTTTAGTGATTGGAAAGCTGTTTCAAATCTTCTAGCCCCTCATAACCAGAACCAAACACATTAAAAAATAAAAATAAAATGGTGAAATGGTGCCCATACCTACCACACTCACAATTACCTTAATATATGATATTCAGCAAGTATAATACAAAAAATAAAAGAAGGATGGTGTGCTCTGTGATGACCATAAATCTATATTTGATATTTATTGTATTGGGAAGCATTAGCAAGAATATGAAATATGTCAGATAATGGTGCTCAGTTGAATTGGCCCATTATTCTATCTATACAAGTCACCGGTTGGATGAGCTTTTGCAATACAAACAAACATAACTATAAGTAACATCATACACATATCTACTATAGGGCTGGAGAAGAATGGCTCTCTAGTTGTTCTTTTTTTTAAAACCATAATGCAAAGCCAACTGAGGATAATGAGAAATATATGGTAGCTGTAAATACAGAATTAAAAAAGCCACACAACCATTTACAATAAGTATTTCTGTGCAGCTTGAATAATGAAATCCAGGACAGAACAGTTGATATAGCAAAACCACTATACACAGTGTCATAACTAATGGGCGTATTAAATACATTCTTCCAATATAATTATGTTTTAAGACAATAATAGCAATAAAAGCATTACAATGACTATCATTAAAGGCATCTCAGATAGAATAAGATAAAAGAGAATGAAAGAAAGTACTTGCTAAAGAGCACTACAAAATGTTTCATAACATTATATATGTATATATATATATATATCAATCAGAAAAATGGCATCAACAATAGAAAAATGAATGAGTTCACAAAGGGTCTATCCAGACCCTCTTGAGAACTCTCGAGCAAGGTCAATGGAGCCCAGCTCACTAATCAGTGTGATTAGTTAAAAAAAAATGTAAAAAAAATGTAAAAAAATGTTTACATTTTTTTTTTAAATATGGTAACATAAAAATTCCCCAGTGTCACCAAAAAAATAAACAAAAATAAGTTTTTTATGAGCAACCCCTACAATCCACAAAAATTCCCTCAATTTGGTGTGAATGCCCATTCTGGATTTATAGTTACAAATTTGCTGTTTAGCATTTTACTTGCTGTTTTTCATTTTATCATGAAACAATTGCTTTAGTTTTTCTTTTCTTTTTTCCATTTTTTGTTGCCTTTCCCTGTGAAAGAAATGTTTTTCTTCTTATATATATTTACTTAATAGGTTACATCATAATTTGCTTACCTGCTACTTTCTGTTTAACAATATTTTCACCGTTTAAAATAATCCAAGTAGTGTATTGGTTTGTCAATGCCAAGGTTATGTTATCCTCTTGTAGTAACATGACTATAATGTTGTGGTCTACATTATTTTATTTGTTTTAAACTGTAATGTGTTATGATATCTTTGAACATGCCCTTGTCCATAGCCCTTTGAGGCAATTAAACTTTCTTCCTCCGATAACCATGAAGTCAGAGAACACCCAAACATTCATCTCCAGTTAACAATTAGGTCTGGAGCATTTTTTTTGCCCTAGAATACAATGATCCTCTTAGGGCATCTCACCCTTGTTCTCATCTTGTGTCAGCAATATGTTCATGAACAAACTTGACTTGACACTTTGGAAGTCGACATGTCCACTCGTATTACTGAATTGAAATGATTTATGTCCAAAACCTGTCAAAGTCTCGGACATGAAAGAAAATTTAGTTGGGAAAGTGCATCATTTTATACCCCACCATTATATGAACTACATCGATGTAAAACAAGGTGGTAGAGCTACATACACTAAACGACCAAAAGAATGTGGAATTAATGAATGAGTTCAGGTGTTTCAGCCACACCCATTGTCAACATGTTTATAAAATCAAGTACATAAACATGCAACCTCCATAGACAAATATCAGCAGTAGAATGGGTCACACTAAAGTGCTCAGTGACTTTAAACTTGGTGCTGCCATTTCTGCCCTGCTATATCTGCCCAGTCCACTATAAGTGCTATTATTGTGAAGTAGAAGCATTTAGGATTAACAACAACTCATATGGGGCCACTGAGTGCTGAAGCATGTAGCATGTTTTGCAAAGAGTTTAAAACAGTCTGTGGAAGCAACATAAGCACAAGCACTATGCATTGGGAGCTTCATGAAGTAGGTTTAAGACAATTGTATGCCTTCAACTTTGTGGAACCACTTTGGGGAGAGCTCTTTCCTGTTCTAGCATGACTGTGCAGAAAGCAAGGTTCCTAAATACATGGATTGACCAGATTGGTGTTGAAGAACTCAAGTGGCCTGACCCTAACCCCATTGAACACCTTTGGGATGAATTAAAATACCAATTGAGAGCCAGGCCTTCTCATCCAACATCAGTGCTTGATCTCACAAATTCTTTTTTTGCTGAGGATATGAACATGGCCCTTCTAGGGGTAGGCTTAATGAAGCACAGGGCAAGAGAATGCAAAGGATTGAGGAAAATTTGATGACCAAAAGATTTAAAAGACAGGATTTGTGTAGACAATGACACATTTCCCATGGTGACACAATAAGCACAATATGGACCTAGAATGCATCATTATTTAAAGTGCTGGTGGGGCCAAAGTTGAAGCTTACTGACATTCTTACCTAATGTAACATTTGTTTCCCATGCTTCATTCACTTTCATGCTATACACTATTAAGTATATTAAATGTACTAAATACATTAAGTGCTATTAACTCCTTTTTTCTTTGGGAAATAAGCCTTAGTTTATATGTTCACCTTGGATATAAATCCAGCAGTGAGGAAGGATGAAGGATATTGATAAGGTGGGAGGCACATAGATTGACAGCACATAAGAAAATGAAGTAGTTGAGATGATCAGGAAGTACAAAAATCATAGATAAAGCACAGTAAGATGAAAAATAAACACTGTTAAAGCTTTGAAAAAAATAAACAACTCTGGATATCATCTCTGGTGCAGTTTTTAAAAATAAAGCTAAGAATTTTTCAGGGGCTCACAGATACAATTTGCTGGAGTTTGGAAACAAGTTTTAATAATCAAAATAAAAATAGATTAGATACAACAATAAACCTAGCAGATCAATAAAGACAAATTAGCTATTTAGCTATTTTAGCCGGCTTTAGTGCAACAGAACTGCACAACATGTCCAATGTACTCATTACTCCTGTGAGGGCAGGTGCAAGTACATTTTGATTGATTATAGCCTTAAATACCCAATAGTTTAATTTCACAGGCAGTAAAGCAAATGTAGGAAATTCGTAACCAGTTCTATAATATCTGCTTTAACTGTAACCAAATGTGATATTTACATTAATGCCATGGAATAGTGTATTGTGTCAAGATGGCTAGATTGGATGTTATTTATGAACTGTGTGCAAGTTACTATTATCACTTGGCTTTAGAGTATGCATGTTAACATTCAATGACCAAATGACAGCCTGCAGACACTTATTGGTCCAATCTGGAGGTTATGCAAATATTTGGTTTTACTAGTTTCATGGAAACAAGTCAGGATTAGAAAGGCATAGGGATTTGGGGACGTGTGCTAACCTGATGCACAGGCCAACAGACTGAAAGGAATAGATTCAAAGAGTCCAGCAGAGTACAGTACAGACAACAGAATCAATCTGAAGGGCAAAGGAAGGTTTCAAGGACTGACAGAGTTAAAGGAATAGTCCTTTCTAGAAATTTGCATGACTTTAAGAGTGGGCTTAATTGAATAAACTTTTTAGCAACTTCTATGATTTCAAGTTAGTGCTTGCTTAGCCAAAAGCTGAGAATCGTGGTAGCAGAACAAGTCTGACTGTTTAGACTGTTACGAAGTAGTTGCCTAGTATATGACATTACATTTACATTACACTTATTTATAGACTACCAGCATATACTGTAGCACTATTAAAAAATGAACAATAAGATTAAATAGGTGCAGCACAGGTAAAATTCTGTATAAGTGAGAGGAAAGAGATGATATTGGTAGAAGAGAAACACAAGTTGTGGCAAGAGCTAAGAGTGCATTTAGGAGAGTATTTGGAGATAAGAGTAGTAATATAGGAGGTTCAGTGTTAAGAGGGGCAATGGTAGGGCAGTGGGCTGCTAAGTGGCATAAGTTTCAATTTAGCAAAAAAAGTAGCCCTCAAAACATAACCCCCAGGACATGCCCTACTGGAAGTTATATTTCTCTTGTCCTGAAAAATCTTAGTACTAATGTATATTCATGTGCTGTAAATTAATTGCATGTATCTGATGCTCTACTGAACGCAAAATTCTATTACAGAAAAAAATATTCCTAGCTCTAGTCTTACAAAAAGGCAATGTGCTTGGAGATATTATCAGGTAGCTTATGATCTAGGATGTACACTAGATGGCACAGGTTAGGCAACAGCGAAGATAATTCTCTTTTGGCTGGCAAAAAAGCAAAAATATATACTTTTCTATGACCATGTTATCCAGTTCATATATTTTTTAAAATTAATAGGCATGTTATTTCTGTTTTAGTGATAAGGATTATTTGTATCCACTATTCTGTAAAAGATACACATAGCAAGTTCATATGAAACAACCTTGTATACAGACATGAAGTAAAGAAAAAAAACTTACATTAATATTTTAATAGAGATTTAAACTGATTGATGAACGCAGGGTATGCCCAAGACATTTTGTTGCCTGTCTTATCTGTGCTATCTTTGTTCCCAAACAGCTTGTCTGTGCCATATTTTTGTTTGTTTAACCAGGGCCCTCCTACCTGTTGTTTCTGTCAGTTAAATTATTGCTTGTTTCCTGTTTACCCATTATACATCACAAATATGATGGCACTACATAAAGCAATAAATAAAAATAATATTTGTACCCAGATAGCTTGTCAGTTCCCCCAAGCATATTGTCTGTACCATTTTTGCCACAAAACAGCTTGTTGGTGACCCCAAACAGCTTGCCTGTGTTATCTTTGCCACCAAAAAAGAAAGAAAATCCTGTTGGTGGACCCAAACCATTTGCTCTGTAAGGCACCCTCAATATGTCTGATGGTATTTCTCTTTCTCCATGAATCTATCCCAAAAAGAACATTCCCTCGGGCATATAAAAGTGACAGCTGGGTGCAATGGACCCATGTAAGGTCTAGCTCTAGGTGAACATATAAGCACTATGTGACGGCAAGAAAAATGATTTTATTAACAAGATATCTGTGAAATGACCATGTGGGGAATAGTTATGCATTTAATATATCAGAGTTTTTAAACATCCAAAATATGTTATATTCATATTACAGATATTAGAAATAACTACATAATGTCATAACGAGGAGGATGTTTACATTGGAAATAATACTGAGTATGATTAAGGGGGAAAGGCAAGACTACCTACATGCAGGATCAGAAAGAAAAACAGAAGATTATGTTAACATGGAAGTAGGAGAATTTATCAATATTATCTTGAAAAAAACATAAGATGCTGGTATAGGTTGTTGCATACAATGCAGTTTAGATTTACATGTTACCATCTGAACATACATACTTTAATATGTATAGACGTTTCATATTTGGGAAATGTAATTATTATTATGAGCTATAATTATTATTTTGTTTAAAATGGAAATGTTCCAATTCCCCATAAATCATAAAAGCATTCATTATGTGGTAGTAGTTTACACCATTGCTACAACAAAGACTGCCAATTGATTTGAAATATGTTTTGCTATCACCGCTAAGAGCTTGTGCGGAATAAGACAACAGGAAGATATCGAACAATAGCTTCCAATGCATGAGGTAGCATTAGAATCAGTTCAGTCTCTGTCTTTCTTTGTAAGGATCCTTTGTCAGTGTAAGTGGGATATTTGGTGTCTTAGCAACAAGGAGGTGTGAGATTAACAAAAGCTTTTAAAATATGTTTTTTTTTCAATTTACAAACAGGGCATTGTATTTCACCTCTAACACTGTAAATTATCTTTGTGAAATTGTTAATCCAAGAATTATAGATTCAATTGAAAACATGCAATAATAGAACATGCATAGAGTAACATAACAAAATCCTTGGGTCTTCCCTGTAAACAGTGTTGACCACCCTACCATTGTGTGTTAAAGCAGGGTTGCAATTTGGAACAAAAACAACTCAGTCATACGATAACCTTACCACATACATTTACCAGGTGGTCTATAAATCTCTACCTTGTAAGATCACGTGCTACAAGAAGTCATAGCATACAGGTTAGCCAATAAAGTAACTATTTCCCTAAAAAGGGATAGTCATCTGTTAACAATTTGGTGCCGTGATAACTAGAAAAATAGAGTGATCATTGTAGAATTAAATTCTTGGTCATGCTTTTGATTACAGATATCATCCAGATCACCAGTGACAATTCATATGCATAAGAACAATCAAACTGGTTTTATGCATATACCAAATTATCCCTAAGGGTTCTTCTGACACAAAGTCCCAAACACTCAGAACACCCATGCAGTACATTATTGTAATTGTATCTATCTTGTAACTTTTTAGCTCAAACTCAAGATGAATGTCAGTTCTAGTATCTTATATTTTTCCATGTTTCTTCAGAGAGCATCAAAAAGCATGGACACCATGGACATGTTGTTGCAAAGTTTCTATGTTATAACCTCACAGCAGCTACCAGTTGGCAACTCTTACTAACCTGTGACTACGCATTGTACGGTTGGTGAAGGTATGCATTATACACGGCCAGCTTCACCCTCTTTACAGGAAAAGCTCACCGGGGGTTTGCTTGCAAAATGTGTAGTGACAGCAGGGAGTAAATAGACCCTAGAGTTATAGGCAGGACATAAGATTCTACTAAACACAATATGTATCATATTTCATTTTCTCTTTGTTATGACAGTAAGTCTGAAAGTGAAACAACAGAATATATCTGTTTTATTTTGGCAACTGTCTTTTCCCTAAACACAAGACACTGCCAAAACAAATAAAGTTAGAACAAAAATATCATAGCAACGTGGCACAGGTTCATTGCACCAGGAATATACAATAGTTATGGCTGTAGAGGCAACTCTTTTAGTGCCAGTGGGTTGTTCAATGCACTCTTCTGCACTATGACAACCAGAGGGTTAAATGTGCTGTACTGTAATGTATGCAGATGTCGATATTTTAAATGTGCTGATATGTGCTATAGAAGTAACAGTTGTCAAGGAACACAGTTCATTATGTAGCTCTTGGATGGCGACTAATATGCTGTGTCAATAAGAGTTAAACATATCTTAAAACAGACAGTTACTGAAAGCAAGACATGGTGTCCTATTTTAACTAGGGTATGGTTGGTATCTTCTGGCTTGGGGACATGCAAAACCAAGTCCACATTTACCTGCCTGTCTGATGTTTTTGTATTCAAGCGCATCTCATCTTTAAAATAGCAGCAAGAAAAGCACGAACTGTCATGCTTAGACATGTATAACATACCTGAATAAGAGACCAAAGTCTCATATAGCAATTTAATGCAATTCAGTAAGTAAAGGCTTCATATTAGCTAAATTAGAAAATGTTCTTCCCACTTCTAACACACTGCAGCTGTGAAGGCATCAGCTTCAGATGATGTGACCCTGAGAATATCCCCTTTCAGACCGGTGCAAAAACCTTGGAACACGGAGAGAAAGTTTCTATGTAATTAAACACCCCTTTAATCTTAAATAACATGCAGGGTGTCAATGTAATTACAGTAAGCCACAACTGGGAACAAGGCCACAGATCCCACCTTGGAACTCCCCTTCTTCAGCCAATACAGTCTGAATTTCCTTTCTACATATTGTACATTCATTTGAGCTTCCCACTAATTTGAGCTGATGCCTTTTCTTGTTAGTATACCAAATGTCAGGACTCGGGTGATCAGGTCGGGTAGGAGCCCATGCGCAGGGGATACTTGGGGTTCAGTATGTAACCCACGGTGCATGATTATGCAAACAAAGACACCACAAACAGAAATCCAGGTAATGCAGTGTATTTCATGTATATAACAGGACCAGCAAATAAGGGCAATATAGTCTAAGCAAGTAACCGGACGTATGACAAAATAAAATACAGGTAATAAGTCTTTTGGCAGGGAGCCCGCTTGGAAGGGCACGACAGACAGAGAGCCCGCTTGGAAGGGCACGACAGACAGAGAGCCCGCTTGGAAGGGCACGACAGACAGAGAGCCCGCTTGGAAGGGCACGAAAGGCACACAGCCCGCTTGGAAGGGCACGAAAGGCACACAGCCCGCTTGGAAGGGCACGAAAGGCACACAGCCCGCTTGGAAGGGCACGAAAGGCACACAGCCCGCTTGGAAGGACACAAAGCAGGGAGTCCACTTGGAAGGACACAAAGCAGGGAGTCCACTTGGAAGGACACAAAGCAGGGAGTCCACTTGGAAGGACACAAAGCAGGGAACCAGGAACAGTACAGGTGCCGAGCCACAGCAGGAAGGTCCATAGACTTCAATACAAAGGCCCTGACTGAAGGGCAGGGCAGGTTCATAAAGGCAGGGTAATCCAGGTAACAAGGCCCAGCTGGATGTAGACTAGGGCTCAACCCAGGTAACAAGGCACACCTGAGTTCTGAGTGCTCCAGAGGGTCGAGAGTGGCCACTAGTGGTTGCAGATGTAAACACCACAGGTATTAAAAAAGCCATGGTTCAGGCAGCGAAAAATTAGTTCCTGACACCAAAGCTCAAATGACTGCTTTGGTAAAGGTTACACAGGGAAGTTGAAAATTCTGGATAAGCTTTGGGTTTCTATTTGGTCTATGATTATAGTGACTGCAAAGAATAATGGTTGGCTCATTTAGACTGTGCTGGGTATTGCAAAGAATAAGCCCCTAAAGCTAAATGCAGTATCCAACTGAGGACCACAGGTTGTCTAGACCTGATATAGGAGATTTAAATGAGATTATTGTGCTGTGTGGCACACTTGAAATGGCTATATGCATACTTAAAGCTTTATCATGGCATCAGAAAAAAAGGCACATGTGATAAATAAGATAACATAATGCAGGTACAGATCTCATGTACATGGCTGCATAATAAAAATGCTTGGAAATATGAGCAAGTAACATCAAAGTGTGACATTTTTTCCTGATGTTCCCTTTTCGAGAAGAATGATTTTTGTTTTTAAACTTGGGTTAAAAATAATTCCTTGTCAAAGAGTATGTATTTGCATTCTATGTAAGTGTTACAGGCTTATCCGACAGAGAAGGGGTTATTTTTATTTTCCAATATCTCATCGTGTTCTACAGAGCAGAGGTTGAATCAACAATTTTAGAGCTGCCCCTAGTTGTCTGCATTGATGTCTGCATTCTAATAAGAGTTTAAATGGAACAAAGTGTGTACCTCTCAGCTTGGGATGAAAGCAGTCACCTTTGATGGCATTGCTCTGTGTACCTGAAAAAACCCTCATAATACTAGTAACCCTTTTAGTCTTCCAACTCTCTTAACTCCCCCACTGATAGCAGTGTGGATCACCCTATAAAGAGAAACTGAGCAGCCTGACAAGCAGAGAATAGTTTGATCATTCCCTCTTCATTCTTATATGTCAACTGGCTCGCTCCACACTTCCTGCCATCCAAGCTCTGATGCTATCTGTCACAGATATGTCAACTCACATTGATTTCCCACCAGTCAGGATTTTCTGTTTTGAAAGCTGTCCCAGTCACCTCAGCAATGTCTCATTGATAAAAAAAAGCCTTTTTCAACTAATTGCCACCTTCACTTCAGGATCTTCAAAATATAGCTGATTTCAATGCACTGAAGAGTGACATCCATCTTTACAGTGTGGAATGATTATTGCACACTTAATTCCCAATTATGGCAAAATGCTGGTAATAAATAGCTGGAAAGCAGATAATTTCTTACTAGAGATTTGAAAATGGAAGCCATCATTTTGGTGTTCATCTGCTCTGCAGTCAAGCAGGTAACTGACATTTACAGGAAGGGTGTGAACTAAATAGGAATTGTTAAGAACACAGACCCCACTAATGTAGTATCAGTAAATTTAACAATTATTTAATTTATGGCTATGCTAGTAAAAAATCAAATCATTATTTAGCCATCCTCACCGATATTACTAAAGGCATGCAAACAAACTAATTTTAATCATAATAATTATCGTTGAAAGCACCTCATATAATGGGCACATTTAAAATTAGCCCCCCCCAAAAATAAAGTAAAACATCAGCCCATTTCAACTTCAATGGCTATATATCCATTATACAGATTCCTTTTTACGGTGCAAATGAAACCACTATTAGACTTGTGCATTCTTATTCGGGTGAACATGAAAACGAACATGAAGGGTGCATTTTCGTTGTTCAGCCCGAATACCGAAGAAAGGGACATGACCACTGGTCTCCCCGCTCCAAGAGTTAAAGGTCCGTATGAGAGACTCTAATTGTCGCTTGTACGGACCTTTAACTTCTGAAGCGGGGAGACCAGTGGTCTCCCCAGGCTGAGTTTCGGCACCAGGATTTTGAAAGTCTGTACAAGTGACTCTATTGGTCACTAGCAGGGGGCTCGTCTGCCATCAACCAATAAAGTGTAGGTGCGGACCTCTAAAACCCTGGCGCCAAAGTTGCTGCGTAGTGCGTACCATGTTAACCCCGTATTAACCTCTTCTACAAAAAACGAACACGAAGAATGTACACAAATATTCGCCCCAACCGAACACAGGAACGGCCGAATATTCATGGAATACGAAGAATTTTTTCCCCACAAAGATGAACACGAAGAGTTGGCCGGCGCCCAAGTCTAATTAGAACCAAGCTGGAAGTAACACAAGTGACATGCTAAATAATATAAACTAATATAGAGGCAATGCTAGAAAATACAGAAAATATGCATTTTTCAAAAACAGTATACTTTCATCTACAAGGGAATTAAGGGCAGCATCCTCTGTTATCAAGGTTAGTAATTGTATAGGACAGTAGTTTGATGCATATGTGAGATAGTGATGAGGAGTTATAGGTTTGAATTAGTTTTTGAATAAGTAACTTGTAAAACAATGTTTGGGCCAGGCGGAAATCAGCTGGGTTTTATGATGGGAAGTGGACTCTTTTTATCTATATGGTAATGTTGGTGGCCTAATGGATCTTAACCTCTTAAAATGCACTAATTCAAAATGCCTAAAACATTGGCGGTTGACACAGTGGGCAACCCTTTTTATGGCTCCAATGGATCTGGATCTTCAGCTACTTTTTTTTTAAATGTATACAACCAGGGGGCTGGCACACTGGGCACCTTTTTTTGGACCTGGCTACATTCAGCTGTGTTTAATGTAGGGAATTGGTCTTTTCGTATTCGTAGTGTAATTTTGGTGGCCCAATGGATTTTATTCCATCTGAATCCTCAATCAGTTATTTAAAATGCTTAAATTCTGGGGATTGACACACCGGGCACCCTTTTCATCAGCAAGATAGCTTTTGGTCCAGGCTGGAATAAGCTGTGTTTTATGTGAAGCATTGGGTCCCTTGTATACGTATTGGTCATGTTGGTGGCCCAATGGACATTCAACCCACAAGCACTTCAGTTAATTATTCAAAATGCTTAAAAATCATGGGGTTTTTGGGCCAGGCTTAGATCAGCTGTATTTTATGTATGCGAGTTGACTCTTCATATTCATACTGTAATGTTGGTGGGCCAATGGATTTTAAGCCCTCATAATCTTCAATTACTTATTCAAACCTTATGTAAATTCTTGCCAAGTGTGCCACCTTTTTAATCTAACATACCAGTGATTTCATACATGCTTGCAGCGTCTATGGGTCATGGATCTGTTGTAATATCTGTGTTGTACAAAAGTATTATTGTATTGATTTATAAAACAAAATACTTTCTGTTTTCAATAAGAAGCTGGCCGAAGAAAAAGATAACTTCAGCATTGTTGAATTGGGAACCATACAACACAAATTCCAGTTCAAACCTATCACTCCTCATACATCGCTATCTTACATATACATCGTACTACTGTCCTATACGATAACTAACCTTGATAACAGAGGATTTTGTTTTGAATACGAAGCTGGCCGATTAGGAAGCCAACTTCAGCATCGTGGACAAGTTGGTTGTGGCCTAAAAGTTCCAGATGAAAACAGTTCTATATTGCAGAACAAAATGTTAACCAGTAAAGCATAATATAGCTTAAGGACACAATGTTCTTTTTTATGTAATCTTCAAATCTCTGACCATACTGACATTGGCTAGAGTCTGACACACTGCCAAGTTTCCTGCTCATTCACTGTTTCAAACTTTGAATGTGAACTCCTTCGCTTTTACTATCTGCACTTGGGATTCAGTAACTTTGACATGTAGAAAGGCAAGTGAAGCTGCAATTAGACAAATACCCTTACACTAGGCAAACCACTAATTTATGAACATTTAGGCTAATAAACATATTGTTTCTTCTTAATGCCTAATCTGAAACTAATAGGCTGTCCTAATTTATAGTTTATAGTCAGTTATAGAACAGCTGGGGAATCTAATTTACAAGCTACATCTAACTACATATAACTTTATAGCATGTACTAGGATAACTAAGGGAAAGGAATGAGCATTTTACAGAGGTTGGCAAAAACAGAACTATACAATAAGAGAAAAATAACAATAACATTACAACTGACATTATGAATATTGTCAATAGGATTACTATTCATAATTTAGTGTCAACTAAATTACATAAAATCTTGATCTCTTGATCCCGAACAACTAAAATCACCACTGAATGTTAATCTTATTAACTAGAAGTAGTTCTGTGATATGCAGTATTTTCCCCTTACTCTGTACAATATTACAGTTTCATAATGAAATTCAGTACTACAAATACCATCTCTGTTATTTTTGAATGCCAAAATACTATTTTATTTTGTAAATTGTCGCCCCATTTCTATTTTGTGATATGTGACACAATATGCAATATTCATGTGCTGCCAGGTCAGAAAAACCAGCATTGCATCTCATGACCTTATTAAGTCTTTGGCTAATTACCAATTCTGTATTACTAGTATGAAACAACCAAACATTACTGATGATGTCGCTTCAGTGATACATCATGGGCCCTAGAAACCAGCATGTATGCTGCATTGATCCAACCGTTAAACCGAGACAAAATATCTAATATTTTCATAAAATTTGCATAACAAATAATTAAAAACCAGTGCCCCAAGGAGTCATGGTATTAAGAAGTTTCATAAAAATTTCCTAAAGCTTATGAGAAAGGTAAGGTCATGTAGCACCTTCCTCCCTTGTATCATTTTCAGTTTTTGCAGTTAGCACATTAGCTGATGTTTTCTCAGTTTTTAGACAATATCAGCATCATCAACACTAATCATAAACAATATCCACATAATGAGCTTAGTAAGTGGTATCATACCATTTAGTGTGCTGCAAAAGTAAAAAAAAAATAATAATAATAAAAAAAAAACTTTGGTGAAAGGACATTGTGAAACATTACAATTAACAGCATGTATCTACAGGGGTTCTCTTGTTCAATCCAAATTACTGTAAACTGTGACAGAGGCCATGCGATATGTGTTTGTTAAATCTTCAGGCTTTAATGAACTAATGGACTGTGCAGCACATGATGTATATTGCTGGTGGCGATCGGTAAATGCAGCTGCTTAATTTGATTATTACAGAGACATGTCATCTACAGTCTGCACTGTGTATCAGACAACCTAGCGAAGTGAAAGCTTAAATTATTCTTGTCATCTAAAGTGGTTAATAAAGTATAAAGATTGGTTTTCATTAGGTAGAAAAGGTCCCGGCAAAAAACGATAAAGTATTTATAAATAAGAAAAATTCCCAACCAAATGTGCAGTGTGTTTAATTGGGCCTTGCATAATGACTATATTTAATTTAGTCAGGTCTAGTGAAGGTTAGATGAAGGATTTTACGGTCTGAAATTTACAGGCAAAAATGTATCCATCTTAGGTGTTCAGACACTTAAATGGAAGGGTTTCCTATGGTTTTCATGTAGTATTTCTGTGCAGTCATATCATAGAATGAACGATCGTTCTATGAATTTTAGCCAGGCTGTTGAATTTTTGTTACACCGGTGAGGCCAATTAAGGTTTATTCGGGTCATTCAGTTGAGCACCCTATTGATAGAATAGAATCCAATGTAAAGTTAAAGGAAAATTTAACTTGCTTTTAACAAATCATTTTTTAATTGGTTTACGTGATGCCCCTTTGTTATTTGAGCAGGGCCCTCCTCACCAAGGGCCAGCCCAAGACATTGTGCTAGCAGTGTCCAAGGATGAAATGCTGACCCCCCCACAACCCCACACTAAACGCACTAAAACCACACCCACATCCATAATGTCATAATTAATAAATTCACTCTCTTTTGCTTTCACACTCTCACTCAGGCTCTTTCAATGTCTTCCTACACTAGCATAACTACAGGGGTCGCAGCGATCGCGGCTGTGATGAGGCCAGTGTGTCTAGGGGGCCCGGTGTGACCCTGCGACCCCTTGTTCGTGTCTCCTCGTCCCGGTGCAAGCAGCTGGACAGAAAGCTGCGGGAGCGGGGAGAGGTAAGCGAGGATGGGGATTTATGCTTATTTGTTTGTATGTATGTATGCATGACTGTTAGCATGGATGTCTAATTGTATGTGTGTGTGTGAGAGAACATGGATGTCTAACTGTGTGTGTGAGCATGGATGTCTAATTGTGTGTGTGAGAGCATGGATGTCTAATTGTGTGTGTATGAGAGAATGGATGTCTAATTGTGTGTGAGCATAAATGTCTAATTGTGTCTGTGTGTGAGCACTGATGTCTAATTGTGTGTGTGATCATGCATGTGTAATTGTGTGTGTGAGAACATTCATGTGTAATTGTGTGTGTGAGCATGCGTGTATAATTGGTTGTGTGATAGAATGCATGTCTAATTGTGTGTGTGTTTTTGTATGTGTTAGTGAGTATGAGTAAATGTGTATAATTTGTGTAAGCTTGTCTGCATACATTCACACAAACATATACAGCCATGTTCTCACACACACACATCCATACTCACATAAAAACACTTACACATCCATGCTCACACACACTTATTCAGACCCATCCATGCTCACACATCATTTACACATTCATGCTCACACACATTCATACATGAATATTCCCAGCCCCTCCCTTACTTTCTCCCTTACCCCCTCCCTCCTTCCCTCACTCATTCACCTCGATCCAGCCACATTCCTGCTTCCCTCTTTGCACTCGGAAATGGGGCTTCTGGGCACATCCTCTCCCCGATTAGAGGAACGGGGAGAGGCTGTCTCCCTGGCTCTACCTTTTATGCAGAAGTGCACGAGAGGTTCAGAAAGATTTGTGGAGAAGGAGAAATGCAAAAATGCAAAAATGCTTCTCTAGCCCTCCAGCATGAGTGCTATAGGTTAATGTAGGTAATGTAATTTTTTTTTTTTTTTTTTTTTTTTTTTTTTTTTTATTAAGAATTTTCATATTATTACAAAACATATAACATTTCTTCCATAAATGCCATGAAATTACAGCAGGAAAACATACAAAGTGACCGTGCCTTCTACTAGTTATAGGAAGATAAATATCATAATCATTATTACCAACTTGGATATAACATTCAAGTTGAGCATGCATACCTCACTCGTTCACACTACACACGTATGCTTGGGGTAGACCTTAGATTGTGTTGGGCGGAAGAATTCCCACAGGGGAGCGTCTAATCAAGCATGTCACTATATAAGTTTACCCACGGGCGCCATATTTGTTCGTATATTTTATAAAGGCCTCTGGAAGCAAAGAAACCTTGTTCCATCTTTTTTTGATATTTAACCTGGTTAACAACATCACTCCACTCTATTTTTGCTGATTGTTTCCATTTTCTTGCAATACAAATTTTTGCTGCTAAGTACAACTGAGAAATTAAAATTTGTTGTATCTTGCTCACTACCGGAAAATTAATGTTAAATAAAAAAGATTCCACTGTAATTGTTTGTTTTGTTTTTGATAACTTAGATATCATATCGTTAAGGTTACCCTTTAGAGAGTCAAGCATAGGGCAGTCCCACCAGATATGTAGCATATCGCCTATATCCTTCTGACACCTCCAGCAAAAGTTCGAGAATACTTTGGATATTTTATGTAATCTTGTTGGAACTAAATACCATTGATACATTATTTTATATTGAAGTTCTACCAACGAAATGCAGTGGGTATTCTGTGTAACAATAGATAACCCTTGAAGCCAATCTTTTATGTCATAGACGTTTCCTATTGAATTTTCCCATTTCAATATGGGGGGATATTTTTCCCGAACATTAAATTCTTTACTTAAAGACAATATCCTTGAGAGCTGTCCTTTTCTCTGAATGTTATTTAATAGCCTATTAATTTGATGATTTAATGGCAATATATACTTCTTGGAAATATAGTTTTTCAACCTCAAATATGAGAACAGATATTTGTTTTGGATATTGAATTTAATTTGCAAATCCCTAAACGAAATAATATTTCCATTATTCATTATGTCAGATATGTTCTTTAAACCGGCATTAGACCATGTTGTTATATCCATATTTTCTATATCATATTTAGCTATGACTATAGGAGAATTCATTGAAATTGCTTGCGTTAAATTAAATGTGATCTTAAACTTATTCAAAGAGATCAGAGCGTCTACAATTACTTGATTGTCTATCGTTAAATGTAAAATTCTTTTTATATTAGCCCAGAATATTTCTGATGGCTGGCGTGGAACCAGATATGTTAATTCGATCCCATACCAAGCAAGTACTTTAGAGTCAGGGTTGAACCATGCGAAGGCGTGTGTTAACATAGATGCTTCATGTAATTTTACAACATCTGGATAGGATATACCTCCTTCTTTTTTATTAAGTTTAAGTATACGTTGTGATATTCTGGGATTTTTCCCAGCCCATATGTGGTCAGCAAAAAGTTTTTGAAAATTGTGAAGTATTCCAGTTTTAACTCTTAAGGGTATTATCCTAAAAAAATACAATATCTTGGGAATGACATACGAATTTATGGTGTTTACTCGTCCTAGCCATGAAATTTCGAGACTTCTCCATTTAGTCAGTTTTTCTCTGATCTCTTTAAATAAGCTCGTATAATTAATATCTATGATACTTTCAATATCCATAGCTAGCTTTATCCCTAAATAATCAATAGACCTAGTGTTCCAATTAAATTTATAATTATAAGACAACATCACTAGCTCATTGCTTGTCAAATTAGCATTGAGTGCTTGTGTTTTATGTAAATTTATCTTATAATTTGAATATTTACTATAAGTTTCAATTGTACGCAGTAAAGCTGGAATAGATAAAGTTGGGTTTGTTAATGTCAACATGATATCATCTGCGTAGAGTACTATTTTATGTTCTGTGTCAGAAATTAATATACCCGATATTTCTATGTTTTGTCTTATCATAGCTGCCAGGGGTTCGATGGTCAGGATATATAATAAAGGAGCCAGTGGGCAACCTTGTCGAGTACCATTGTTTATATTGAAGTCTTGTGATTGGAATAGAGGTCCTGTTACTCTAGCTGTAAGATTAGTATAAAGACTCATAATGTTAGTTTTGATAGTGCCCAGGATACCAAATATATCCAGTACTTTGTCAAGGAAGTCCCAGTTGACTCTATCGAATGCTTTTTCAGCATCGATCGCCATTAGAACTGCTCCAAGCTGTTGCGTATTGATCTTATGTATTATATTTAATATTCTACGGGTGTTATCTACTGAATTTCTTTTAAGAACAAATCCAACTTGATCCGTATTAATCAATTTCGGAATAAATTGGTTTAGTCTATTGGCTAAGATCTTAGAAAAATTTTTTATATCATTATTTATTAGGGATATAGGTCTATAACTCCCTATAATCGTGGGATCTTTCATTGGTTTCAGTATTGGAAGTATGTCCACTTTGAGCATCTCTGCCGGAAATTTATTTAGCTCGAATGAAGTTGAAAATAAATTCAATAATAATTGGGATAGAATTTTTTTAAATTTTTTATAGAATATAGATGAGAAACCGTCTGGGCCAGGAGCTTTATCTGGCTTTTGGTTATTGATTATTTCTTCTATTTCCAATAGTGATATAGGCTTATTTATTATTTCTAAATCTAAATTAGATAATTTTGGTAATTTTAAATTAACTAAAAGCTTCGATATATCTGATTTATTATTATCTTTTACAGACGGAATATTATAAAGTTCACTATAAAATTTTCCAAGAGCGTTGGCTATGCTTATTGGATCTAGAAATTGATTGTTACCTACTACTAGCTTCTTAATTATCTTTGTCTCATTATTAAATTGTAATTTTTTGGTTAGAAGCTTCCCTGTTCTATTATTGCCGTAATACCACTTTTGTTTTAATTTGATAATGGCTTGGTTCACTTTCTCATAGGTTCTAATTTTTATTTCTGCCCTAATTTCAAAAATTTTATCTAAACATTTTTGATCAAATATTAATTTGTTTTCTCTTTCTAGTGTGGATAGTTTGATATATAATTCATTAATCGAAAGGTTATTAGTTCTTTTTTTATTCTCTACACCCAATTTTATAAGAACACCTCTCATATAGCTCTTAAGGGCACACCATAGAATTCCTGGAGATACTTCATTATTATCATTGTGTATTATAAATGTTTCTAACTCTTTTTGAAGATACTCTAAATTTTTTCCATCGTTTAACAGACTTTCATTTAATCTCCATTTTGTACGTAATTTATATAGCTCGTTATTTTTTATCTCCATAACAACTGGGGCGTGGTCTGACCAAGAGATTGAACCTATCTCTATTTTAATGATACGATTTAATGTCTGTGGTTTCATTAAAAAATAATCTATGCGGGAGTATGTTTGATGTGGATTTGAGTAAAAAGAGTAGTCCCTTTCAGTCGGGTGTAAAACTCTCCAGCAATCGTAGAGTGTGTGATGTATTAATATTTTTTGTAAAGATGTCGAGGTGTCATGAAGATGTATATCAAATTTCTTTGTTTGAGTATAACTTTTATCAACTTTAGGATTAATCACACAATTTAAATCTCCTCCACAGATTAGGGTTCCTACAGTATAATTTTCCAATTTTGAAAAAAGTTCCTTCATGAATCTAAGAGGTGATTGATTTGGCGCGTATATGTTCAAAAAAGTATACAGTATGTCATTGATTTTTATAGTAACAATTTGATATCTACCATTGGGATCAGCTATTTCGTGTATTAACTCTAACTTCAGCTTATTGGAAAATAATAGGGCTACACCTCTTTTACTCTGACCGAGAAAACATGCCGTATGAATATCTTTATATTTATTAAATTTCCAAATTTTTTGAGGATGTTCTTTCCAATGAGTCTCCTGTATGAACATTATGTCTATTTTATTCTCTGATAGGTATCTATATAGACAACCTCTTTTCTGTGGTGTGTTTAGGCCTTTAACATTCTGGGTAGCTATTCTAAGTGACATGCGAGTAAACGTTTCCTCCCCAACTCTTTCGCCGTCTTGGAAGTCTTCCCCCACTACATACCCACATTAACCACCATTCATACAAACATTCAATAACCATTGCAAATGAGTTAAAAAGCAACATTACTTAAGCTGTTAACTCATTTCCTGCTGCCGCCGCAGGAGATATTCCGGTAACTTGGTTGGGCTGCCCCACTATCTCTATGTGGTAACCTAGATATTGTGCTTAAACTATACCCCTGTATCCATAAACATTTTAGTATTAAATAGTTCCAAAAATAGCTAAAAACTCCAAAGAGTTAAAATTAATGTGTTACCATTCAGTATACTGCTTGTTAAATATAGTTATTAAATGCTTATTCATAATATATATATTCATTAGGTTTAAGTGGGTTACCCACATTAATACTACGAATTTATTATATCATATACCAATATCTATGGACTCAATATTTATATATATAGTATATCAGATAATGTTGCATATTAGCATTATCCCCAAAAAGATAGCTCTCTTTTTCTCCCTTTTCTCCTTCTTTTCCCTTTCCTTTTTTTTTTTTTTTTTTTTTTTTTCCCCCTTTCTCTTTCCCCTCCTTCTCCTTCCCTTCCCCTTTCTTTCCTTTTCTTTTCCCTTTTCTTTTTTTTTTCTTTTTTCCTCTCTCCTTCTTCTTTCCTTCTTCCTTTTCACTTTCTCTTTCTTTTTTCCTTCCCTTCCTTTACTTTTCCCCTTCTTTTCCTTTCCTTTTCTTCTCCTTTCCCCTTCCTCTTCCTCCTCTCTACCTTTCTCTTTTTTTTTTTTCTTTTTTTCTTTCCCTCTTCTTCCCTTCTTTTCCTTCCCCTCCTTCTCTTTCCCTTTTCCCCCTTTCCCTTCCTTTCCCTTCTCTTTCTTTTCCTTTTTTCTCAAAAACAATGTATTTATGTTCTATAAGAAAAGAGGAGAGTGAAAAAATAAATCCCAGTATTAAAGTTACTTCAATACTATAAGTTTTAAATATCTCACAGATATATATTATCTCGATAGATTAAGAATACTCATCAAATATCAAAAGTTAATATTCGCCCAGAATTATTAGTAAAAACTATTTTAAAGCCACATACAAATATCTGTGAAATCAGCTTAAATGTGAATTCTGTAAAAGTGCATTAAATACTATGTTATTTCCATAGAAAGTATTTGATAAAAACTATTTTAAACCACATACAATTATCTATAAGATCGGCGTAAATATAAATTTTATAGGAGTGCATTAAATAATATATTATTTCCATAAAGATAATTCTTAAAAAGTGTCAAGTGGCAACCAAAAAATTTATATAGAATATATTTGTTAAATATAGCTTTAGTTTTCTTCTGTGCTATTTATCCTCACAATATGTTAAGTCGATAAAAAAAAAAAAAAAAAAAAAAAGTGCCAAAAGATAGTGCTTAACTGAGATACTAGTAAATTATTCTTATATGCCACCTCTCTCAGTGTGTAAAGTCTTAATCAAGTGCAAAAACATTAGTGAACTGACAAAAACATTGGTGGCTACTATTCTTATATGCTTGAGTAAATATTATTAAAAACCTAAATTAAGTCAAGCACCTATATCTGTGTATTAAATATAAATAAAGTTATATCAAAGTGCTGGTCTTGTCGCCAAAGGGACAATTATTAATCACATTTAGTATAAATTACCTCGTAAACCAATATGTGTACTCTCAGTGTATAAAGTCTTAATCAGGTGCATAAACATTGGTGGCTACTATTCTTATATGCTTAAGTAAGTAATTATGTATAATTAAATTTCGCAGATAACATAATCGCCAATTGTCAAGCACGTATATCTATAAGTTCAGTACAAATATAAATATATCAAAGTGAATTCATAGTGTGATGATAATTAAGGTGTAGAGAAAAAAAAAAAAAAAAAAAAAAAAATTTCTAATATATACTATCTTAGTCCAGGTTCCATAGTGCGATCTTTTCTTGTAGTGTCTCTGGATCTTTCAGGAGATACGAATTTTCCTTATAGAAAACTATTATTGCTGTAGGGAATGTCCATTTGTATCTTATCTCATTTTTCTTAAGTATTTGCGTCTGGTGAGAAAAATTTTTCCTTGATTGGCGCGTAGCAAAAGAAAGATCCGGGAAAATTTTAATATCCTTATATTGTTGAGGAATTGAGTTCAAATTATTTCTAAAGCTTTGTACAATAAGATTTTTTGTTTGTAAACTTAAAAATCTTAAAATAACATCCCGTGGAGATGACAAATCCACTTCTTTAGGTTTACGTAATCTGTGGAAGTTTTCTATGTAGTTAGAGCCAAGTTTCTCTGCAGATATAAGTGAACTGAAAAAGTGCTCCAAGAAAGTATACATCTGGTCATTTCCGACCGATTCCGAGATTCCTCTAAGGCGAATATTTTTCCGTCTTGATCGATCTTCGAATTCATTCATCTTATTCTCTAAGAGATTAATTCGCTTATCAATTGTTCCATTTATGATTCTTAAATTCGTATTTTCAGCTTGAATTTTATTGAGCTGGTTTGCTTGGATTTCCACTATTTCCGCTAGGCATTCAATTTCTTTTTTTAAATCCGCAGAGTTTCTATCCATATCTTGTTTCAGTTTATTATATAGTGAATCAAGCATTGCGCCTAATGACTGATTAGTAATCTCCTGAGGTAATGTTGCTTCTTCAGATAGATTCAAAACTGATGTAGGCCTTGGCTCAAGAGGAAATGATCTCCTTTCTCTAGTATCTCCAGCGAGGGATTTCCTTGTACTGGACGTTTCTAATTCACACCTTTTTGGGGAGTAAAAAGTATTGATTGACTTTGTTTTGTCTACAGCTTTTTCTTTATCTTTCTTTGGGGCCATTTTCTCTTTTCTTACCTTTTTCTCTTTTTCTTATCTTTTCTCTTCCTTTTTCTTCCCTTATTCTTAAACTGAGTTTTACTGCATTTAATTCTCTTCTATTTAAACAGTTGTTAAATAATATTGAAAGTGACTCAATTAGCTCCGTTGGTGTAAATTATAATCAAACATAAAAAGTCCAAATCTATATTTGACTATGTGTTTCTTAAATATCTTTTATCTTCAATATTTTCATTATTTTCATTAATTTTTAGAAATATGTATATGAATGCAACCACCAGAGTCAACCAACTTAGCTTATGCTACATTTGATTCCTTCTTTTTAAACAGCTGTTAGGTGGTGTTGGAAATTAACTCAGTTAGTTCCGTTGGTATAAGTTACAGTCAATCATGGAAAGTCCAAATTAATACTTGTCGCTGAGTATCTGTTATCTTCGGGCTGCAGATTTGTATTTATGAATGTATATAATATTATTTTCATCAACCCATCAACAGAGTCACAGCAATTAGTCTGTGTTGGGAGCCACCTATAATTCAATTAAGATTCAATTGAATAATGCTGCATCTTAATGCTTGAAATTCTTCTTTTTATACAACTATTAAAAGGTTAAACAGTCATTGGATGTGGTGAAATTAACTCATTTTAGCTGGATTGGTATGAAGTGCAATCAGTAGTATAATTTGGTATTTGTCTCTGTATTTGTCTCTGTATTTCTTTAATATCTTTTATCTTCAATCTTCTCATAGATTTTTGGAGATATGTAAGAGTATGCAACCACCAGCCGAACAGCAGGGTCTAAAACAATAAGGGGGGAGAACCCTATTACTGGGCTCGCTCCTCCAAACGCACCAGGTCTCTCACCCACCGGCTGATCGTTTTAACCCCTGCGCTCCTGTGCAGACCCGTGCTGCTACGCACGGAATAGGAGCCAGACCCACCTCAAACCCCTAGCCCCAAACTACACCGCCGCCCGCCCGCCAAGCTACGCCCGCCAAAAGCACTCCCCCCGTCTCACCGCGCTTGTCCCACCCGTCTGAATCCTACCCTGAGAACCTTCCGGCGGGATCCGACAGGAGACTGCAGACAGTGCACGGGGACGGCAAACCGGCGGCTATCGGCGAGCGGCTGGTGAGCGAAGACAGGAGGCGGCGGGCGGCAGGCAGCAAACGATAAGCAGCCGGCGGAGACACTACGCTCGTCCAGCCGTGGAATTCATCCAACAGCGGGGTCTTACGAGATAGGGAGCAGGCTACCAGTACCGGAACATGTCACGGAGGCGCGCATGTCCGCGTACACGCGTCACGTCATCACGTCACCGCCAAATCCAGGTAATGTAATTTAAACATACACGCAAAAAGGTTTTTATAGTCAGAAAATGTGCAGACTAGTTGGTCTGAATGGTTCCTAACATTCATCAAATTCTATGTTTTAATAGTTCTATGTACTGGCTTCATAAATGCTTGGATTTAGTATTTGGACAGGCTTGCCGCATTGTTCAAATATAACACATTATCATATTCAACATTAAGAAATGAATCTCTAGATATAAAATAGTCTTGCCACTTTGGGAATTGTTGGCCACTCTGTAAGGGCTTAAGGTCCAATCAGAGTGTAGCCAATAAAGTGCCCAGGCTAGGAAAAGAGAGAGACAGAGGATGTAGATGGTAAGACAGAGGAGAGATGGTCGATCACAAAGAGTGTTGTGAACATATGGGGTGGTATGTGATGATGCAGAGGAGAAAGCAGGGACTGGTTGGTAATGCTGTTGGATATTTAGAATAGATGGTGATGAAGGGCAGAGATACAGTGATAAGGCACAGAGGAGGTAAATGGTATGGGAAAGAGGGTTGAGACTGGGGGCTTTAGAAGAGAGGTGCTCCTTGATAGTGTTGCAAAGGAGAGGCTGCCAAATAGTAAGTTAGGGTATGGGGAATGAGGGCTGCCAGATAATGTATGCAGGGGTGGGGTAAGGGCATGTCTGATAGTATTGTGGTAGTGAGAGAATGAAAGAAAATGAGAGGGAAAGAGAAGAAAGAAAGGGAGACAGAAGAAAAAAAGAGACGGAAGAGGGAAGGAGAGAAGAAAGGGAGAGAGAGAAATACGAAATAGAATGAAGTTAGAGAGAAGAAAGGGGGAAAGAGTGAGATAGACATAGACAAGAAACCCAAAAGAGAGAGGGAGGGAGAGAAAGAAGGAATAGAAGTAAAAAAAAAATATAATGAAAGAAGAAAGAACCGAAGAGGAATAAAGGGGAAAGAAAGGGTGATAGAGAGAGAAAAGAAAGTCAGAAGAAAGAAAATTAAAGAGAGAGAGAGGTAGAAAGAGAGAGAGAGAATGAGAAACAAAGTAGGGGCAAGAAAGCGAGAGAAAAAGAAGGGACAGAGAGGGAGAACAAAGAGAAAAAAAGAGAGAACCAAATAAGGAGAAAAGGTGTATATTATTTTAATGATGGGTACATACACTAGCTTCATGTAAAATATGTGTACAAAAGATTTTTGTGTTTGTGCACTAAATGTACAATCCCTTCAAAATTGGCTCTAGTTTTGCTTTGAAGTATTACAGACAGAAAACACAGCTTGCAATAACTAACAAAGGGGTTTGACTTAAATTAACACAACGGTACAGCCATCGACGCCTGTCACAACTGACCATCTATTTATTGTAGCATTAGAAAAATGTAATCCGTCTCTGCCTCATTCAAAACAAATTATCAGCTAGTCAAAGACATATTAATTAGAAACGTAGCCAAGGCATCTGCATTTAGGACTACACAATCTGCGGCCATTTTGATTCCCTAGTAAATTAATCCCAATGGCTGCATGCTTAAGTATTTTTTTGTTATATATTGTAAGAACCTACAAAGAGGAAAGTAAGTCTGACTTTCCCCTAGAGAACATCATATTGTATGAGTCAGACCTGTGTGAGACTGCCGTCTGCCCTGAAGGTGTACCAACACGTCACTATGAATGTACATCAGAGGTGTGTAAAGGCATTCTGGATATTGTTTGTCTAGGGACAGGGCTATACAAGACACGAGAAAAAGATAAAATGTTCCACATTCCAGTAATACTAACAGTGGCGTCAACCTAAAGTTGATTCTAGGCCATTGCCAATACTATTGTTACACAACATGACATTCAAGTCCTTAGAGCCTTATATACTGTTTTAAAACAAAAACACAACTCACTATAAGACAAAGATTTATAGCAACATTTTTTTATATTAAACACTTTGTTCATTGTCCAAAGTTTTTTGTAGCTTGGTACAAAAACAAGAAGAAAGTTCCTAATAGGCATAAATGAGTACCACACACTATGACCCTTATACTGTGACACTTGATTAAACATTGAACATGGGACTTTGTATTTGTGTCTTGGTCTTACCCATGTACCCACCAGGAGGCATGTTCCTAAGGAAGATCTCAGGTATCAGGTATCTCACTTTTCTGTTGGGCTGATTGTATCACACTTGGTGGGTATTACTCATTACTGGCCTATATATATATATATAACCTGTTGGCTTCAGCCTGGAGCAATATTCTGCCTTTTAACTTCTTTTTTAAGTTTGCTTTTCTACTGCCAGTCTTGACCTCTGCACTATATAACTTCTCTTTTGCCTGGTAATTTGGTACCTTTTTTCTGGATGACTTGCTCATCTGTTTGCAGACTCTTTCTGCTCACTGAGACAAGTTACATACTACTTGTAAGGCTCAAAAAAAATATATAAAAAGTCTACACACCCCTGTTAAAATGCCAGGTTCTTGTGATGTTAAAGAATGAGACAAAGATAAATCATGTCTTTGAACTTGAATTTTAACTTTGAACTTTGCCCCCCTTTATGTAACCTATAACATGAACAATTCAATTGCAAAACAAACTGAATACCCCCTTTGCTAGAGTGGGATACACTAAGCAGATAGGGGATACATCTGATTCAATCTCATAGCATTAGCTGTGCACAAGAAAGCACCAACCCAAGTAAACCACAGGATTTTTAACGTGAGAAGGAACGACCCTTCATTACACATAGTTAATGAGATGGAATTTTTCATCCCACTGCCTGTTACTTAATGTTTAATGAATCAACCCACCATGAAAATCTTCAACTTTGCTTTACTACGAGACTACCTCTTGAGTGCACATTTATCCTGCCCTGGAACCACTGGTATTTGTATTGTAGTAGTGGAAGTTTAGTACATGAGAGTTTTCATTAATAGATTTGAATGAAAGGTTTGGCTACTAGTATAGCCACCAGTCTATCATATCTGATCGAAAATAAGGTCAGCCATTTTTCGCAAAACAGCAAATATACCCAGTAAACGTATACCCAATGTTTGGTTTTAAAAATAGCAAGGAATGAAGTATTGTTGATTCTACATCTTATACGTATGTAGTATAAAATCTGTATTAGTTATGCATAAGTGAATTATGTATTCTAATGAATCCTAGTCCCCAGCTGGTGAATTTACCCTTAGCTTTTATTTTCTCGTCAATCAATTGTTCTTTTGTAGTTCTTTTCAGAACTGTTAATATTCGAGTCCTGAAACAGCTGAGTTACAACTAATTTGTACAAGGTGAACATTTTGCTTGTTTTATATTTCCATAAATAAATGCATTAATAATCTGTACATCCGAAAAAAATGAGGAAATATTGTCAAAATGCACATGCATCAGCAAATGTGCACATTCGAAAAAGCAAAAAAGGACAACATTCCATTGATTATGTGCAATTTTTAATATGCAGCATTTGGCGCATGCCCACTTCCAACCCTTTTAGTGCTCTCTGGGGCTAACCCTGTCCTTGTCAGCAGCTAGCCCCAACCCTAAGCATGACTAACACGCTCCTCATGTGGATACCCAGCTCCCTCCTGAAGGTACTTCCTCAGAACACTCTGTGTAGCCTACCAGGTATGCAACTTACATGGCAACAGCTAGCGCAAAGACCTCATCCTTGCCACCTGTGCTAATTTTCCACAAAAAAGCCTAGTTACAATATGCACGACAACACCTTGAAACACCTCACAGCTTCTGGCACACTGTAATTTTGAGACCAAAATAGAGCTTTATGGTTACAATCATAAGCGCTATGTTTGGAGAGGGGTCAACAAGGCCTATAGCAAAAAGAATAGCATCCCCACTGTGAAGCATGGTGGTTGCTCACTGATGTTTTGGGGGTGTGTGAGCTCTAAAGGCAAAGAGAATCTTGTGAAAATTGATGGCAAGGTGAATGCAGCATGTTATCAGAAAATACTGATACAGACAATTTGCATTCTTCCGCTTTTCAGCACGACAATGACCCTAAGCACAAGGCGAAGTTGACCCTCCAGTGGTTACAGCAGAAAAAGGTGAAGATTCTGGAGTGTCCATCACAGTCTCCTGACCTCAATATCATCGAGCCACTCTGGGGAGATCTCAGATTAAGGTTCATGAAAGACGACCAAAGACTTTGTATGACCTGTAGGCATTTTGCCATGATGAATGGGCAGCTATATCACCTGCACGTATTAGGGGACTCATAGACAACCTAGTTCTCAATGCCTGGGTGTAGTGCAGCCAATAAACAATAATCCATAATAAGCACACACTCACCGGACTTCTATTTCTAGAAAATCAGGTAATTTTTTCAGTTTGACAAAAAATCAACATTTGGCTCTGGATATCGTACAGTTATCAAGATGGTCTTGATAAAAGTCTGATATCCAGAGTGAAACATTGATGCTTTTCTGTTAAACTCAATAAATTAACTGATTTTCTATAATTAGAAGTCCTGTGAGTGCGTGCTTATTATGGATTATATGTATATGTGTGTATATATATATATATATATATATATATATATATATATATATATATATATATATATATATATATATATATAGAAAGAGATCTCTCTCTATATATACCGTATAACAAAGAATATACGACCAGAGACAATCCTTACTCCAGAATCTTCTACAACTTGCACCTGAAGCTAAAAAATTATTTCTACAGAAAAAATCAACAAGTTCTCATCAGGAAAAAAAAGAAGAAACTGGCAAACCTTGCACAGAACAAAGACATTCCAAAAAAAGATCAACCTTATCCACTGAAAGTGTCAATGTCCCTATGCAAGCTAAGAAGGTTAACCACCATGAAAGCAACACAGACAATAATGAAATTGTTAACCTCTCCAACCATAATCTATCAATACCTGAGAAAACAGTCCTATCCAAGGGGCTTACATTTTGTCCAAGCACAAAACTGGATCACATTCAATTATACTCAGACTTGGAGGAATTTTTTAGAAGAATGAGGCTTAAGGAATTTTTCTTTGAGAAAGAATACACCACATCCAGTCCGGTTAATAATGGGAGAAAAAAGAACAAAGACTTTACACCTGCAACAGGACGTAATATGAAAGTGGACAACTATATTGAAAGCTTCCGCACAAGAGTAGCATCCCTCGCTACCACACAACAGAAAAAAAAGATGAATTCTACTACAAAAAATTGAACCAGGACCTCACCAGGGAATATACAGAAGATCTTATCAAACTTATCAGATCCTTCTCAAAACACATGCAACAAGAATTGGAAAATCTTGTGCCTTCAAATCCTCAAATAGGAACTTTCTACATGCTGTCCAAAATCCACAAGCCAGGCAACCCAGGACGGCCCATTATTACAGGTATGGGAACTCTCACTGAATCTATATCTGGCCTTATAGAAAACATTCTTAATCCCCTAGTTATCAGCACTGAGAGCTTTATACAGGACACCACTGATTTTCTCAATAAACTGAGCCAAGTTAGTAACCTTCCTGCCAAAACTATACTTGCAACCATGGATGTGGAGTCTTTATATAGCAACATCCCCCATAAAGATGGTATTGAGGCCTGCATTAAATTCCTCTCCTCCAGCAATGCCACACAAAAATATGATAGTGAAACCATCGCCAAGATCATAGAATTCATACTGACACACAACTATTTCAAGTTCTATGACACTAACTACCTACAAATGACCGGGACAGCCATGGGCACCAAAATGTCACCGCAATATGCCAATCTTTTCATGGCTGACTTGGAACAGAGATTTCTAGCCACTCACCCCCACGAACCGCATAATTATTACCGTTACATCGACGACATCTTCATAATATGGACAGAAGGAGAAGAAAACCTTTTAAAATTCCACGAATCTTTCAATTCATTCCACCCATCTATAAAACTCAAAATGAATTTCTCAAAACACAGTGTGAGCTTCCTGGACTGCGCCATAACTGTCACCTCCGGCTTTCTTCACTCTTCCGTGTATAGAAAACCCACAGACAGGTACAGCTACCTTCACAATTCAAGCTTTCATCCCAAACACACTAAACAAGGTGTCATTTACAGCCAAGCCATCAGATACCACCGTATTTGCTCTGACACTCAGGACCGAGACAAACACCTGGGCGCGCTGGCAGAGTCATTTCAGAAGAAGGGCTACAAGGAAAAAACTATATCCAAAAAAATTAAATCTGCTGTAAGAACACCACGGGAAAGGCTTCTAGAATACAAAAAAAAGGATAACACAAGCAGGATCCCTCTGGTAGTTACCTACAACCCAACTCTTGAGGAAATCCGCAAAATTATTAAAGACCTACAGCAGATACTCTCAGAAGACCCCATACTGAAAAAAATATTCCCTCAGCCCCCAATACTGGCATTCAAACAACCACCAAACCTGAGGAAAAGATTAGTGCGCAGCAAACTGGCCCCAGAACAGGAGCATACACAGAATGGCATTGTACCATGCAACAAATCCTGCTGCAAACTTTGCCAACATATATGAGACAGCAACACAGCCAGTCACAACAACAAAACATACATCATCAAAGATTCTTACTGATGTACATCGGCAAACGTGGTGTACATGATACAATGTTCTGCATGTGACAAAGGGTGCTACATTGGAGAAACGGGGCTTAAACTGCACCTTAGAATGAACCTGCACCGAAGCTCCATCAAAAACCATGAGGAAGAAAAATATTGCACCCCGGTAGGACATCATTTCACACAGAACTCCATCCAAAACCTAAAAATTTAAGTACTCAAAGGAAATTTCAGAGACTCTCAGGAAAGAAAAACATTTGAGATGAAAATGATTACACATTTTAACACCATAAAAGAGGGACTTAATGTGGATTCTGGTTTCCTTACACACTACCAGAACTTCATCTAAACATCCAATGTGTGTCTAATTGCTGTTATTATCTTTGATGTTTTACTGTGGTTATTGGTTTCCCTGAGTTTATTTGTTCTGTCCCTGGGTTATCTCTCTACCTCTCTTCATTTCTCACCTCCAGACCTATTATTTACGACACCCCACTCAACCTCCCCCCCTTCTCTTATACCATCACTTGTTTTAAGTTGTAACCTCTATCATATTGATTAGTATTGCTTCGGACCTGATGAAGGGAGGATAACTCTCGAAAGCTTGTCTTTTTAATATTATGTTAGTCCAATAAAAAAGGTATCACCGCATACTCTGCAATACTCTATTTTTTGACATCGTATATATATATATATATATATATATATATATATACACCAATCAGCCATAACATTATGACCACCTCTCTAATATTGTGTTCCCCTTTTGCAGCCAAAACAGCCCTGACCTGTCGAAGCATGGACTCCACTAGATCTCTGAAGGTTTGCTGTGGTATCAGACATCAAGAGATTAACAACAGATACTTTAAGTCCTGTAAGTTGTGAGGTGGGGCCTCCATGGATGCATCCTGGTGCCATGTGTTCTCCAGGCAAGCGACACTCACGCACTCCGCCATCCAGGTGATCTAAAAGAAAATCTGATTCATGAGACCAGGCCACCCACTTCCATTGCTCCGTGGTCCAGTTCTTATGTTCACATGCCCATTGTAGCCGCTTTCGGCAGTGGAGAGGGGTCAGCATAGGCACCCTGACTGGTCTGCGGCTAAGCACCCACATACGCAACAAACTGGGATCCTTACACTTGCCCATTTTTCCTGCCTCCAACGCATTAACTTTGAGGATGAAATGTTCACTTGCTGCCTAATATATCGCATCCACTGACACTTAACCTGTCAGTGGTCATAATGTTATGCGTGACGGGCCCTTTAGATGAGCCTGGGTCTTTTGCACTAACCTATACTTTAAAGGTTACACAATTGCAAAGAATTCTGTAATCTTTGTGCAAATATCTGTTGGGATTTTGTGCTAAAATATGTATCCCTACATCCAAAGCAATGATATTGCATCCGCTACAGACATGTATATAGGTTAGTAACTTAATTTTATACATATTAGGTTTTTTGTTTCTACTTTAAAGGCATTGCATGTATCTTGCACTATTTTTATAAAGCACCACATTATGTGAGTTTGAGGTCATGTTTGTCAGCAGCTGCCCACTTCATGGAAGCACTAAAGCCCCTCTCAGGTGTTGCAGAGCAGTTGCACAGACAATTCTCCTCTGTGCAGCCCCCATTCTCATGAAGTCCTGTGCGGTCACAGAGCCCAACCGTGCTTGCATAGGACATCAGTGAACCTAAGGCTACAAAACACTGCCTAATGGACCAAATTCAGGTGTCCTGGTCTCATTTTGTTTTTGAAAATCAGCCCTGGGTAAATTAAACTTGTACTGTCATAGAAGTATAGATGGATTATATACTTACAGATTTAGCCATGAAGCCAAGATTGAAAAATTATTATTTTCCATGAGCGAAATACTTTAACATTCATTCTAATCTTGTTAAAGAAATTGAATTTGAGAAGCATGAAAAAATATAATCCTGTTTTAATTTCATAACAGCTTGTCACAGTAGCACATTTGTTTACACTGCTGTTATAAGATTTCAAGATACTGAAACTCCTACTCATTCACATTTCTTGTAGTATAGTAATATCATATATGCATATCCATGTCATTTTGCAAGATGTACTAAGGAGAGAGAAAACAATCTACTTAACCCCTTTCAGAGCTAAGAGATTATCCTACCCTAATGGCTTTTTTTTTACTATAAATTTGTTTAATCCCTTTTCCATATTTGGTGTACCGCACAAGTTTTTTTTTCCAGTAGTGCAGTGGTTCTTAATAGACTTGCGCATTCGTCTTCAGGCGAACATGAAAACGAGCACGAAGAGGCCGTTTTTTTGTTCGTTCCGAAGGAACGTAGAACAAAATACAGTGCCGGCAAAACGTAGGCGCAGACGAAGACTCATAACCACGAAGAGTCTTCGTTTTCGCCGCGCAGCCGCCAAAATTTCAAACAGGAGTGAGCTGGTCCTCGTCTGTCCAATCAGCTCGCTCGTGTGATGTCACGCTAAGGGTCTCGTCCAATGCCTGTGCTGCTGTTTTTTTAATTCTGAAACGCCTTTATAAGACCAGAGCTTGCCTGAGAGATCCATTCATTTTTCGCTGTGACTGCTTTGGCAACACTGCTGTGCTGCATCCGAGCGTTACAGAGAGAGATTGTTCTGTTCTGTGTGAGACTGGTAAGCCTCAGCCTGCCATTTCTCACAGTGTACTCTTCCTCACTTCAGTTCTACTGAATTAATAATTTTATTAATTTAGTCATTTTTTTATTTAATTTTTTTCAAGTGCTTCTGTCATCAACTGTGTAGTGCTGTTGAGTTGACTGGGGTGCCCTTGCCCTGGGCTGGCACTAGTGCCTACTGCCTGTCCTGTCTTCAGTTAGATAAATTAAATAATAGAATTTATAAATAATAATTTAATAAAATATATAATAATTTAATAGTACATTAATTTATAATATTATATATATTTGTCAGTCATATATATATTATATACTATAGTATACTAGTGTAGAGTGTACTGTAGACATTCAAGACATCTACTAGTGTCTAATCTAAAATCATTATATTAGTAATATTATATAATTAATTTTAGCTAGCTTAATAGTTAATTAGCTATAAACAAAATTAATAATTAATTACTACTAGCTTATAGTTCAGCTAATCTTATTAGTACTGGTACTGCAGCTCTTTAGTTTGTACTTTGTTTTAGCAACAGCAAGAGACCAAGTCAATTTTTCTTAATTAATAATATTTCATTTTAGTTCATTTGTTTTGCTCACCTCAGTCCATCAGTGAAGTGAACTTGTTGGGCTAGTGAGTGCAGCCGCATAAGTGCTGTGTTCTTTTTTGATCAGCAAGCAGTAACGTTAACTGTTTTGCAAAGATTTTCTCATTTATTTTACATTTTATTTTAATTTTATTAAAAGTACCCTTAGTGTTTTGCTCACCTCAGTCCATCAGTGAAGTGAACTTGTTGGGCTAGTGAGTGCAGCCGCATAAGTGCTGTGTGTTTTTGTTCAGCAAGCAGTGAAGCTAACTGTTTTGCTCTTACATTTTATTTTCTATTCTAATTTCTTTTCAAGAAAGATTGACTGTGTGACGACAACAACTGTACTAAGCAAAGCTTCAAGGTACTAGCTGTAGTACTAAAACAATTCTAATCTTCTTTAATCTTAATCTATAATATATTATAAATATATAATATAATATAAATTGTAATTCATAATCTATAATATAAATAATTCTAATTCTAAATTCTAATTCCTAATCTATATTCTTCTATCTATAATCCATAATATAAGTAATTATTTCTAATCTATTAATATTATATAACTTAATATTAATTAATAAATCATATACTGAATCTGATTTAACCTCACTTTAGCTTAGTGGGCTTGAGAGCGTCTGCCTAGAGGTAGACTTATAGTAAGGAAATATAGCTTTAGCATAGTAGTAGGCTAAACTCTTAGGCCCGTGTAAATTCAAATTAAAAATAAAATACTGCTAGTTATATAAATAGTTAATCTTGAGTTAATAATTTAAATAACTTTAGCACTTTGGCAGATTGCACACAACAGCACAGCGCAGTTTTACTTTTTAAGCAGTAGGACTGAAGAGAACTTCCTCTAATTTTTTTGTCTTTAATTTGTTTTTCCTTTTTTTTTTTTTTTATAGTTTTTTAAACACTACACTACACTACACACACAACACAAAATTTGAAATGGATCCTCCTTTTGGGACTAAGGAGGGACAAGCTCCATCTACCACCACCACCACCACCAGCACCACCACCAGTTCTAAAATGCAGCCTTTGCGTCAGTCTAGTCGGCCAAGTAGGCCAAGCTCTCGCTTATCATTTGGGGAAGCATTGCTTGAAGGATCATCAAGTAAAGGAAAGGCACCACAAGCAGGCAGTAGTAGGGCTGCTAGGCCCACAAGCTTTATGTTTTTTTACGGAAAGCCTAAAGCACCAGAAGCACGTTCAAAGTTAAAGGGTAGCACAACTAGTACTTCTACTAGCCCAGTCAGTAAAAAGAAGTGCCTTTTGCCCCAAGCAGCATCTTCCCCATCCACGAGCAGCATGCAAGGTACCAAGCAGAGCCAAATTAGCAGCAAGACTAAGAGGGGTTTTCCCAAACCAAAGCGATCTCATTCCTTTGTAGGGAAAACCACCACCACCTCTACCCCCACTAGTGCTGCGCCTACTGTTCTCCCCAGTACCGCCACGCCATGTCCTCCTAGCACCTCTAGCAAGCCACCAAGTCCTTACAATATTTTTGTAAAGACAGTTAGAGAGATGGCTACACATAGTGGAACTCCAGCTAGCGAGGTAGCAGAGGAGCCTGAGACTGAGAGGCCAAGTGCAGAGTCTGTTCTTCCTGCTCGCACTACTACTAGTCACGATATCAGTCTTAGCTCCAGCCTAGCAGGAATTCCATTTGATCTGGCTAATGAAGAACTAGACTATGAGCCAGAGGAAGTAGAGGAGATGAGTGGTCAGGAATCAGATTCCTCAGGGAGCAGTGTCCAAATGACTAGTGCACAATTTTCCCCTGAGCCTCCACCTTCTCCGCTGCGATCATCACCACCACCAGCAGCAGCAAAACCTACCAAATCTGCTAGACTTAAAGCAATTAGCAGTCCCACTATGGCCAGTACTGGTAGTACCACCAGTGCCACCACCACTAGTTCTGCCGCTGTTCATCCACCCCGAGCAGTAGAAGCAGCACCTAAGGCACACCCCAAGGCTATGCGCGCCCCAATTTGGGAGCACTTTGAAAATGTTGAAGACGGGCGCTATGGAAAGTGCAAACATTGTGGGAAGCTAATAAGCAGAGGGAAAGTGTCTGGCCATTTTACCAGTGCTAGCATGAAGCATCACCTCAGCACTCAACACAACGCTGTGCTATTGGGGAAAGATGCAGAAGTAACACGTAGTGCAGGCAGCATAGCTGGTGGCCGTGGTACTACAACAACAACTAGTACCATCTCCAGAGACAGTGGTAAAACCCCAACAGCTGCTTCTGAGCCAATAGAAGCAGCTAGTGCTGGCAGCCAGGGACCAAGGCAGGTTGGAGCACTGCATGCCCAGCCCACCCTGGAAGAATTTGGGGCATTCCACTCCAAGAGAACAATGCCCAAACAGCAGGCCAATAAAGTAATGCGACTTATTGGTCAGTTCATTGCTGTTGGAGGGGCATCCTTTTCCATGATTGAAGGGGAGCCTTTCAAACAATCGATGGCGGCTGTGGCTCCACAATATACAGTTCCGTCACGTTCCACTTTCAGCAAGAACATTGTCCAGTTGCTGTATCGGTCCTGTGTTGCAGCAGTGAAAGAGGAGCTTTCCAAGGCTGCTGGTCAGTCTGTTCATTTCACAACAGATTTGTGGAGTGCACCTAGTGGGCAGCATGCCTTTCTTTCTTTGACAGCACACTGGTGGCAGCCCGGTGTGCCCAAGGAAGCTGCTGCAGCAAGCTACCGATCATTCCTTCTCCATGCAGAAGTGATGAATGAAAAGCACACTTCCCAAAATATTCTGCATGCGATGAGGAAAATGTTTAGCCTTTGGGTGGGAGCAGAGGCAGGCACCAATGTTGAAGTTGGTTTTGTGGTAACTGACGGAGGTGCCAATATGGTGAAAGCGCTGCGAGATGGTCATATTGTTGGTGTGCGCTGTGCAGCCCACATCATCCATCTTGTAGTGAAGGCAGCAATGTCAGAAGGAACTAATGTGGCAGCAGTAGTTCTGTCCCGCTGCAGAAAGATCGCTGGGCACTTTCACCATAGTGTTAAGGCTAGCCAACTTTTGAGGGAAGAGCAAGAGAGGTCAGGTCTTCCCGTACACTGCCTACGTCAGGATGTCAGTACACGGTGGAACTCCACGTTAGACATGCTGGAGAGGATTTTGGAGCAGCAGAGGGCAATCCATAATCTTGCCACAGAAAATTTAAGATCAAACACTGCCAGTCTGGCCCAGGTAATCCCACTGTTCTCCCATCTAGGCAGCAAGATGGATGTGTTCCTTGAAAACTGTGAGGCTGTTCAAGGTGGAACTCTACATCATGACGTAGCAGCCATAGTCAGGAAGCTGAAGGATCTGCTAAAAGTACAGCTTCGCAAACGCATGGAAGGGAGTCCCGAAATGATGCTAGCGTGCCTTTGCGATCTAAGAATTAATGGAAAGCTAGCTTTGAAATTCAATGTTCTCAGTAGCAACCGGGAGCAATTGGTCAACAAGGTGCGTGACTGGCAGCGTAAAATGGGAATGCTGTCCGAGGAGGGAGAGGTGCAGGAGGAGGAAGAGATTATGTGGTCTGCTACTCCTAGCAGCAGCATCAGCAGCAGTGCCACAAGCATCACAACAACACAGCTGAGTGGAGCAGCTGCGTTTTGGGAAGAGGCACTTGGGAGTATAGTTGGACCATCTGACAGAGCTAGCAGCAGAAAGGAGAGTAGTGCTGCTGAAATGGTCAAACTTTACCTCTGTGAAGTTCCTTCTGCACCTAATGTTGATCCTCTCAGCTACTGGGATGAAAAGAAGAGTGTGTGGCCTGCACTCTCATGGGTTGCGCAGCAGCTTCTATCATGTCCGCCAACCACTGTTCAAAGTGAGCGTGTGTTTTCTATGACTGGAAACAGGAGTCCACAGCGCTCACGCATGGCACCTCATCTGATGGAGCAGATTGCCTTTCTTAAATTCAATCTGCCCAAGTTGGGTTACCCAGCTCTTAGCTTGGAAAGTAAAAATTTTTTTTCCCTAATGTTTAAGGTAGTTTCTCCCCCTGGTTGGACGTGTTTGTGGTGTGGCAACGTCTGCTACCTCCGGTGTAGCCAATTTACGTTAGGGCCTAGTGTCTGAGTTCTGGAAGTCCGCTCCCAAACGCCATGGACTGACAGACTTTGATGCTTTGCCCTGGGGTGAAACAGGTGAGCGGGTCGTCAATTGCCCACTCATTTGCCTTTCCCAATGCTGCTGCTGCTGGTTGTGGTGCCAGCGTCTCTTCTCTGCCAGTTCGCTTCCTGGCTAGTGTCATGCCTCAAATGTCCAAAATGTTCAAGGTAGTTTCTCCCCCTGGCTGCGTCTGTTTGCGGTGTGGCAACGCCTGCTACCTCCGCCGGTGTAGCCAATTTACGCTAGGGCCTAGTGTCTGAGCTCTGGAAGTCTGCTCCCAAACGCCTAGGACTGACAGTCTTTGGATGCTTTGCTCTGGGGTGGAACAGGTGAGCGGGTCGTCAATTGCCCACTCATTCAACTTTCCCAATGCTGCTGCTGCTGCTGGTGGTGGTGGTGCCAGCGTCTCTTCTCTGCCAGTTCGCTTCCTGGCTAGTGTCATGCCTCAAATGTCCAAAATGTTCAAGGTAGTTTCTCCCCCTGGCTGCGTCTGTTTGCGGTGCGGCAACGCCTGCTACCGCCGCCAGTGTAGCCAGCTTACGCTAGGGCCTTGTGTCTGAGCTCTGGAAGTCTGCTGCCAAACGTCTAAGACTGACAGTGTTTGGGTGCTTTGCCCTGGGTTGAAACAGGTGAGTGGGTCGCCAATTGCCCACTCATTCACCTTTCTCAATGCTGCTGGTGGTGGTGCCAGCATCTCTTCTCTGCCAGTTTGCTTCCTGGCTAGAGTCATGCCCAAAATGTCCCTAATCGTAAGGGTAGTTTCTCCCCCCCTGGCTGCCTCTGTTTGCGGTGTGGCAACGCCTGATACCTCCGCCGGAGTGGCCAGCTTATGCTAGGGCCTAGTGTCTGAGCTCTGGAAGTCTGCTGCCACACGTGTAAGACTGACAGTGTTTGGGTGCTTTGCTCTGGGGTGAAACAGGTGAGTGGGTCGCCAATTGCCCACTCATTCGCCTTTTCCATTTCCTTTTGCATTTCCATTTCATTTTTTTCCGTCTGATACACAACCAACCAAACATAACACACACAATAACACAAATAACACAGTGACATAACACACACAACACACACACAACACATAACACAGTGACATAACACACATAACACACACGTACAATGCACAAATCACAAGGACCTTTCCTCCTGTTATTTGCCCTGGCCTTCACTTCTACACTCACTAATAGCATTACATTAACGCTATAACTGACACTTCACCCTATAACATTTTTCCATCCTCATACCTGCCAACAGACCCAACTTTTTCAGGGACAGTCCTGCTTTTTTCCTGTCCCATCAAATTTAGCTAAACTAGGTATGCTAGTGCACATAGGTATAGCTGGGTAGGGTAGCACTACAACATTAAATAAATATAATAAAGTAAATAATAAATATAACTTTAAAATAAAATTAAATAAACCCATTAAAATTAAAATTAAATTATTATTTAGACATAATACATCTTTAACCAAAACAGTGCACTGCTAATAATCTTAAACATAACCGTACATTAACCCTAAGCTATTTTTTAGTTCTTGTCCAACATTTTTCCATTCGCATACCTGCCAACACACCAAACATTTTCGTGGACAGTCCTGCTTTTTCCCAGTCCTGTCCAGTAAAAGTTGGGTTGTTGCAAAGTATGCCATTATCAATAGGTAGCAAATGTTAGGCATGTATTAAAAGTGGTCCAAAATCGATTTAAAAATGTAAAATAATCACTACTGTTATTAAACATCTATGGATGTGTGACTGTGTATGATAAAAAGGAGGCCAAGTTCCTTGGAGCATTTGTCTAGGTCTCAGACAAGACAACTGCTCGGAGGAACGTGGCCCTCAGTTTCGGGCAATGTGTACTGTGTACAGTACATCTCGGTACGTGTGTGCAACTCTATTGGTCGTTTCGGCAGGGGGCTCGCCTGCCATCAACGAATGAAGTGCATTCTGCAGTTCTGCAATTCATTCGTTGATGCCAGACCAGCCCCCTGCCGAAACGACCGATAGAGTTGCACAGACGTACCTTCACGGCAGCTGCTGCTGCTCCGATGTGTTCTTAACCCCGTATTAACCCCTGCTAGGCAACCGGGAGGAAAACGAAGATGAAACGAGCACGAAGAATGTCCACGAATATTCGCCCGAAGAGAAGACAGGAACGGGCGAATATTCGCGGAATACGAAGATTTTTTCCCCCCCGAAGACAAGCACGAAGACGAACACGAAGAGCCCCCTGGTGTCCAAGTCTAGTTCTTAACCTTTTTGATGTCACACCTCCATTGTGAAAAATCTTATGACCCAGGCCTCCCATGTTTTAATGGCCCCAAATTTAGGCTAAGGCAGGATGAGTTTGCATAAAGCAATTTATTGTTGAGAGGCTACTCACACCACCCTTGGAGTCAGTCCAAACCTCCCCACAGGTTAGGAACCCCAGCAGTAGGGCCTTCTTTTTTAACTCACAGAAATACATAAAATAAAATCATTATTAGGGAAAAAAAAATACCAAAATAATATTTCTTTTTTACTGCAATTTCATTAATAATGTATTCTTCAGAACACATTTATGTTCAGCAGCATTCCCTGATTACAGCAATAACATATACATTTTTTTAAATACTTCTTGTTTTGGGGGTAGTGTTTGTGGAACACAGTGATATCATGGTGACATCACTGGGGTCCCTATAATTATAATGTTATATTTTCAATTTAAATGTTTGTTGCATTCTCATTGGGTTTTATTATGTATTTCATTTATACTAATTACACTGTGATACAGGAGCAGAGCTCCATACTGCTGCTTTGCTGATCACAATACTGATGATCAGCCAGCAGGGTGGTGGTGATCAGGGATCCTAGCAGGGTCTGGATTCCTGTGTCTCTACTCTTCTCCTTCCATTGACACCTACCAAAAAGGGCAAAGCCCAATGGCTATGCCTCCCCTATTCTTAAGTTGCTGATTGCTGCTGCATGGTTTAGACAACCTAGCGGGTTAATTGCACTTCTATAGTGCAAACTAAAAATAGCTTTTGTAGCTTTAATCCCTTTATAATGTTTTCAACACTTACATATCTAAATAATTTCTGTCTGAGGCATGAATTAAAGTTATAGTAATAATATAATAACATAGCAGAGTGAAAACTGACAGGCCTTTGGTTGCATTATTCTTCAATATACATTAAATCCACAAAAATAAATAAGGATTCATGCACATAGAATTTTTCTATCTATACAGATATATATCTTTAAAGTACAGAAACAATATATTTAATAAGCCCTTATTCATCAAATATGTTATACTGTGTATAATAACAGTACAAAATAATGTTTGTTTGAACTAACGGTACCAGATTCAGAGCTAACAGATGGAGAATTAAGTAGGAGAAAAGACAAAGAAAACACATTACTTAATTAGTTTGGAACCGAAAAGCTTTCTCTGACAAATGCTGCAAACAACAGAAGTTAATTAAAAACCTACCTGTAAAATTAACTTTCAGTAAATAATCCTTGTAAAGTTTTTTGCCGTCTAGAACCTTCATGGCATCACATAAAACGGTGGTGTTTGGACACAGTGTCCTCTGCATTTGGTGTAATGCATGGGCCATTGCATAAACAGCATTGATCACAAACATGATTTTGGACTCCTGTTCATAGTTGGAGCTGTTGATATTGAGACGTTTGTCACACGGCTTTGCATGTGGGGTTTTATTCTGTAAACTACACTGAAATTTTTGCTGCCAGAAGTCCTTGAACCAGGGATTGCGATGGTTGTTATTTGGATTAAGGCTTTTAAAATACTTGTCAAATTCTTTAACCGGGTGTGATGCAAGCTCTAAAGTTATTGCCCCATAAGCAATATGTTCATTGCCTTTAATAATACTTTCTTGGGCACCCCATCCATCACTAGCAATCCATGTAAATGAAGCATTGAATCTGTTGGCAGCTGCCAGAAGTTCTCTGGTGTCATCGCTTCTCATAAAAAGAACCACCACCTTAGCATTTGGCTTTTGAAGCAGTTCCCGTATAGCATTATCATAAGACTTTTTAATATTTGATCGCCCAACTTTTTCTGATGTCGCGATACAAATGTTTCTCATTCTTGCTTCTTGTTCAAAAGCTTCAATTCCTGTCTCTCCATAGTCTCCTTCAGACGCGACAGTAGAGACATATGTCCAGTTAAAGTAACGCAAGATTTCAGCCATTGCTTTTGCCTGGTAGAAGTCTGGTGGCACAGTCCTTGCAAAATAGTCATAACGGGACTTGTCGCTAAGTTTGGCACTGGTGGAAGCATAGCTTATTTGAGGAATGTGGAAGAGTCTTAATAAATTGGCAACCTGTGAATACAAAATTGACAATGCATTACAATGAAACAGTAGCGAGACGTTAAATAAATCAAGTAGTTAAAATGTCTTCTTTCGCAGTACATTTTAACAATACCCCTTTACAATACCTGCTTTAGTACCCAAATGTAATACAGAAATTGCTAAACCACATTTTTGTTCTATATGATCAGCATAATAGTACTATTTGTTTTGGGAATTGTGAAGCAGGCAAATTACATTCTTGATCCATATTAAATCTGCTTTTCCTAGCATGCTAAGTAAATAAACCTCAGCAGATCTGTCACTTATTCATTCCCCTAAAGGTTTACTCACATAACATCTAAAGGTGCCACTCCACTTACACAACACATGAATTTCACTATCCAGTATGTGAAACAAATACATTTTAGCATATCAGCAATTAAAGCATTTAATTTGAAGCTTTATTACATAAAACAATGCAGAAACTTTTAACCCCTTCCCAGCAGCAGACATACCTGGTACGTCATGCGGAAGTGGTCCTAGCAGTCCGAGGACATACCTGGTACATCACCACTAATGCGTGATCCTGTGTGGCACTGAATGCCAGGATCATGGGGGGTCTGTCTATGACTGCTCGATAACCCAAGCGATCTTTCTGGAGCCAATCCCCCACATTTCCATGCTCACGATCGCTTTAAATGCAAATCAAGCCCATGACTCTGAAAAATGACAGCTACAATGTTTATAAGCATTGTATCTCTCTATGTTACTCTGCCTTTTTCCTCCTCACTCATGGTTGTGAGTTGAAGAGAGACAGAGTAGGTTGTTCTTTTGTGTCCTGAGGGATTTGTCATAAAATAAAAAAATCCTTTTTTATTGCTGATCATTGTTTTCATCTGCAGTATTTGACCTCATAAATTGCTATAGTGTGGGTGGCTAGTTAGTGTGGAATTTATTAGTTATTGGGAAATTTATTAGGTAAGGATTAGAGTTAGAGTTAAGAGATAGGTATGACAAAAAAAATAAAAAAAAACAAAAAAAACATGGAGAAGTTTCATAGAGACTCTGCTACTGACACTACGTCAGATTTTAATTCTGGGAACTCACCATGATAATGGGGATAATCAAGGTTATACTGGGGCACATTTCCCGTTATTTCAACCTCAGACTATGACTAGGCAAGATATGAGCTCCCCCTTCTCTTTTTACATTTTAATGATCATACCCAGAGCCTTTTTAAAATTTGCACCCCTTATTAACCACTTCCAGACCAAAATTGCGGCAGTTTATACCCCCCCAGAGAGGAATTTGTATTGATGAGTACCTAATGAAATTTAAAGGCCAGTTAGGATTCAAACAATACATCCCCTCTAATCGCTTCTGGTTGTTATGGGGTTAAATGTTACAAATTGTGTGAGAGTGGTAGTGGCTAAACACATTCCTTTTGAGTGTATGAGGGGACAGATGTCCAGCTCAGGGGCGGGCTGGGCTGGGCCGGGGGACAGGGGGGCAATCTTTTAACCACTTTACCGTTACAATCTTAGTATTTTTTTTCGGAAGGGGAAAAAGGTACATCATGCCGATGTATGTGTATATAAAGCATTATAAAGCATTTCAACCTGATGACCCGTTGTACTAGAACTAAATTAATAAATTAAAACTTTTAGTTAAGCCACAATTAAATATAATCCATATTCCGTGCAGCTCATTAATATTATCTATGTGTACTACAAAAAATATTTAATAGAAGTTTATTGTTACTAATGCGTCTGAAAATTTTGTGTCTGAAAATACAGACTATTCCCAAGATAGAACTCTAGTATTGCAAGATGTCAAGGAAAAATACTGCTCTATTTGTCAGCAAGCTGGAAGTGTGTGCAAAGAAGAAGAAAAAAATATCCAACCTTTCTCATCTGCCAGAAAAAGTCATTACAAATTTCATAATGCCTTTTATTTTCAATACCCTTAACAAAATGTGGCACCATTCACCCATGCCTCTATGAAATACATGTCTTCCTTAACAATAAGTGTCATATCTTTATTATAAAGCAAATAAAGGAAAAAGGATATTAAATTGGCTGTATCACTTTTGGTGCAGGCTAGGCAGGTTAATTGATTATTTTTCTAACCCACAGTACCGGGGTGAATGTACTTGTCAATCATGCACACAGCTATTATATGTTTAAAGATCACACTGTTTATCTTTCAAACGGAGAACAGCTATAGATGGAAGTTTTCTAAGCCTGACGCCTAAACAAATATAATAATCTTACAAAAGTGTCAAAACTTTTATGGAATGCATTAATTTGCATCTACCTTGATATTGTTACTAGAAATAGAAACCTTTGTCATCCCAGCTGATACAGACTCCTATCTCTACCACCGTCAAAGTTTTGCATCACACTCTGTCCACAATGTCATATCACTCTTTGTTTATACCAGGGCTGGACTGGTGATCACAAGGCGCCCATCACACTTTAAGTCCAGGATTAAAATTATGTTTTTAGGCTCACATAAAGTGCGGGTGGGCATATCCATCTGCTTGCCACATGCTGCAGTACCAGATCTGATGCTGGATGCACCACATGCCCTGTCACATCTGCTATTATTTTATCATTTTCTTATTTTTAAACCACCATAAAATCAACCTGTGATTTTATCATCAAATCTTCCTTTTGTTTTTGCAAAAGCTCTTACATAATTTTTATATTTAAATTCTTGATCCCTTCTGTGTAATAATACTGAGTTTATCGCAGTGAAAATAACAAAATTGTTTAATGACTCAATAGTCCAATTAACTTCTATATTCCTGAAAATGACTCAATTACATTTTTTTCGGCAGCTTGGGGTCTAACTTTTGGTCAACTCTACTTGGTGATCTATTTCTCATTATGCCATTTTTGGGGGGCTAAGTTATATATCTGTTTAATGGTCTTTAACAATTGTATTGCAATTCTTTGTAGCAAAGGCATTAATTTAATCAACTGGGATTTGGAAGTTTATTGCTCACTGGAGTTTAATTACTAAAGCATGAGTTGACATGAGGATTTGTAGGAGCGCTTACTAATTATGGTTTAAACTCCCAAAGTATGTGTTTTTAAATGATGATCTATGGCAAATTCCTTATACCAGAAAGGCTAAGCAGGTACCACATAATTCAAATGGTAAGGTTTACTTTCAGGGAACCTCAATTATTTAATTATGCAGGATCAGCCAAACTCCTCTCGCATTTGAAAGGTAAGTTAAAACTACAGCTCTACTGTCAACTTTCCATTATTAGGGGGCCAAGTCTAGCCAGTTTCAGTTATAATAAGGGCTCATATGGCCCTGCATATAGTAGTAATATTGGTGAGATGATGTTCAAGAACTCACTGATTTAACTAAGCAGGATAAACTCACTCTCCGTAGTGCTTAATGGAGTTGGTTAAAAGCAGAGCTCTCCTTCAAACACCCTCTGCTTTTTTCATCTAGACTTTAAATGACCATATTGCCTGATGTACAGTGTCCATCAGTAAGACTATATTAATAACATTTATGATGTCCCTAAATAATCAGTGAGTTTAATATCACAAATCAGCTTGTAATGTTAATAAGAATCTCTGAAAATAGATCTATGGATTTCGGAAACCAGCACACAGTCTAGCCTGGCTGTCACATTAGCCATATTAAAACTGACTGCTTTTTCCACTTCTATTTATAGTTTATTTCACAACACATCACTGCTTAACTGAGGCAACAATAGTTGAGTTTTCTGTCAAAACCCTTGTTGTCAGTGGAATTTAGTCAGTGTACATAGTCTAAATTAGTTGGTAAATGGTCAGCCAAATTAGTTATTCTCATAAAAGGTTTCTATCACACAAAAGCAGACGATTGAATGATTGAACCCTTCATAAAGCCACTCTTCTAGAAAGCCTACCATGGGAAGTTCCAAAGTAAGTCTTTAAGGATAGTAGTCCATACAATAAATTGGTCAATGGGAAATTTCATAATGCATTTGACTGGTGTTTAACCATTAATGTCATTTAAATAAAAAAAATGATATTCAAATGCACCATTAGATTTACGTTTTCAGGGAACAATTCCTGGGTGAAATAGGGACTCAGGGAGCAAAATGTTCAATTTGTTCCCATGGAACAGGGATACCTAGACACCATAAAATAGTATAAAAAGAACACAAGACCATCAAAATGCATTGATCTAGAAGAATGCAAGAGCCCCATACTGAAGCGATTTCCAGTTTCATTGAATAAATGCCTTTTTTAGAAAATCCCTGCTAATTGCAACTAAATTTACTAGCTTTATTGTAAAAAAAAAGTAATAATGAAAAACAAGGCTGATCTTTGTTAGGTTTATGTAATATCTAATTTGTAATTGTTAAATCGCAAAAATTAACTGTAGTTTTTACTGAAAGAACAATTTAAAATATGACAGACCCACTTCAAAGAGAATCATCTTAATGAGATGTTTAATTTTCTCCTTAAACAGCAGTTATGCTGGGATGCCAGGATAACACAGAGCTCCAGTTTCCAAAACAGATAAACAACTTAACAAACAGAATTGCATCCTATCCTTCCAACCACAATATTTTTACACTTCTAAATGAGATGTTCAAGCATTAACTATTTTTGCTTTTCTGTAAATGAGTTTGCCAATACATTGTGAGTTAGGAATAACAATAAAAGTACCTAGATAAAACCTATTTCGCAATGTGTGATATATCTATAGATTTATATTCGTCGTGCATGGAATACAGCAGGGGGTCATCATTCTACAGTTATTAGGGGGTGCTTTTTTCTTCATCTATTTTACTGTTTCTGTTTTCTTAATGTAGGTCATGCGACAGGGATTTGCAGGGATTGTGCGAGTTGGAACTAAAGGTCTAGCTCACATGAAAAGTTGCAGGTAACTTAAATTTTGCATTTTAAACTTGCATGCCCTCACATACACCTCATCTTCTGCATGTGTGTCTATGAAAGTTTTGTTTTTTTTGTGAGTGCTAATGTGAGATTCTGCAAATCTACATTTGTTGTTGTTTAGTGAATAGACCTGTCAGTGCTGCTTGACAACTTTCTGCATCATAGGGAAATATTTTACAAAATTGTACCTTACTTTTTTTTTCTAAATACTTGAAATACTCAAGTGTTCCATAACTTTACTTGTCATGTCTTTCAAGTTCAAACAGATTCTGATATGGAGCTCAGGACGAAGCCTTCAATGTCACGGGTAGTATCTGTGTTTATTTCTGGCCAGTGACAGAGGAATTGAGAGGTGCGTATGTCTCGACATGTCAATTAAATGAACTTAAGTTAATTGAAGTGAAAATAATGCTTTGCACTTAGGGAACACTCAGTTCAGGAAGCATTTTGTTCCCACAGATTTCCGCTAAGTATTATCATTTTTCAATCTGTAGATCTATATTCTATAGGGATTTCTCGAAATAAACAAAATGTTTTAGCTTTGTCCTTCTCTGACTGCTTGTTCATCAACTACATTTTTATGGCATTACCTGGCAATACCCGAAATACTTATTGCAAGTGAATCATTTTTACTAGTACTTTTTTACTATTATTTTTTAGTATATTTATTATATGGAACTTTGTACTGTAGTGAACATTCATCGTTTAATAATATTATTGATATAACAGTATAATAATTTATAGGAATACTTATTTGAATTCTTGTTAAACATGTGTAACTGGTAGTTATGTCCATTAAAAAAAAAATCAGTGAAACAATTCAAATTTAAATCAGTTTCAATGACGATTCAGCATTTTGGTGAGACTACCTCACCTTCCCGTCTGCTTTATGACATCACAGGTTAAGAAAATAAACCCTGTCAGCTATTGACTTGGCCTACAAAGAAACTGTTAGTGTTTACTGATTAGATAAAAGGTGCTGATGATTATTATCTACTATTAGTACTGCATTATGTTATGCAAATCAAGCACTAATACATAAATGTAACATTTCAAAGGGAATTTACCATATGGCAATACATACATTAAATCATTACTATCTGATAACTCCTGTGATGATGTTTCAAAGTGGATGCCAGTCCTTGCTACACATAAGCCTGAGTCGAAAAGGACACCCAACACATGAAATTAGAGGCCCCCATATACTATTAAAAATATACACTGGGTTGAAATGTATGTTTATCGGATAAATGTTGATAAAACAATGATAAAAGTTTAGATTTAATGTTTTATTTCCAAAATAACTTCTTATTGATTAAATGGAAACATCTTGGTATAGTTAAAGATGACCATTTTAATTATTGGAGGGGGGGTTAATAATATTTGAATGCTAGTATTGAGGATAATTTACCTGTATCGATACACTGCTGTAGGATCCACCGATAACTCCTGCAATGAGCAACGGGCTGTTTTCTTGGATGGCATATGATCCATCTGGACACATGTACTCCGCTTCATCCACTTTAGTTAGAGAGGCCCTAACAAACTCGAGAGATTGTTCCAATGCATAGGTATCCCTTGAACATGTATCCAAAATATGAACTCCTAGTTTAATGCCAGGAAGAAGGGAACTGTCTCTGTTTATCTGATCGATAGCAAACAACATGGCTTCAAGTCGTTGGATTCCTCTGTCTTCATTGATTCTGCCACACTCATCCATCCCCCCACCTTTCTCATTGATGGGGAACAGACCCCCCAAAACAAGGTCCCCTTCAAATTTTATTTCTTTCCTCACAAAGTTATGGTCATTTGAAGAAAGCAAAACTCCTTTGGAAAATAAGGCTAAAATTAGCACCTCTAGTCCATTAAATGTCTTCATGATTTTTGTGAGTTGATGTAACAATTTAAAACCCACAATTTCATTCCTTCTTAGCAGTTATTTAGGTTGTAACAATGCCATTACATTCCTGCAAAGATATAAAGCAGATAAACAAAGGGAGATAATTATAAAATACGATGTTATTTTCACTGAAAGAAGAATGTAAAAGTTTACCTCATGAATCTTTCCCACCCCATACTGTTATTTGAACGCTGTAACATTTCAATAGGATATTTTAATATTTGAGTATGTGCCATTTTACTTGACATATAATACATTGTTATTGGCAGAAACCCATGCATAATTAAAAAAAACTGCTTAAAATGGTTAGAATTGTTTAAAACAAATCACTGCAATATTGCTGAATATTAAATATTAATGGTACAGACATTCAGGTAGGTGATAATTTCCTAGCATTAACACATTTACCCATGCTAACTAACATTTAAAGTTATTAGTGGCACAATTACATAGCCTTCAATGTTAAATGGTTCATGATCTTTTTTTTTGGTATTGGCCATTCACCTTTTTTAAAGGACACACCAGCCATTGTATTTACATACATACATATGATAGCTGTATTTGCCCTATCCCCATCAGCTCCAGTACTAGACTGGTGTGAACAGCAAACATTTCCATTTAGAGTACTTTCCTGACACTCCAGGACTTGCTGCTTCAAGGGGATGGTACTAGGTTTGTTGTGTCCCTAAGCCAAAATATTTACTGTGGTGCCATCTTTACCACAGGTAAAAAAAAAAAGAATAATTACACAATACCAGTGGCGTCGCTACAGGGGGGCAATTGCCCCCCCTAGGTTATTCCTTGCCCCCCCCTGTTGCCCCCCCTGCCGAATTTGGAATTAAATCCCGTCTTTTTTTTTTAATGCGGAGAAGAGAGAGGGTGCGGCCCGTGTAAGATCGGCAGCCAGGGCAACCGATCTTACGCGGGCCGCACCTCGAGCCCTGCTACTTACCTGTGGGAGGGTCTTCTGTACTGCATAGAGGAAGCGGAACCTAGCAGAGTTCAATTGACATCACATGACTCTGCTCCAGTCCTGCTTCCTCTGTGCAGTACCAGAGAATGCAGAAGGAGGCTGCGCCCTCTGCTGAAGTCTGTGAGCGGCATCAAGGAGCTGCAGTGCAGGTAAGGGGGTGGGGAGGGTGTTTGAATGAGTATGCGTGATTGAAGGAATTAATCTGTGAATGAATGAGTATATGAATAAATGAGTGTGTGTGTGATAGAATGGATGTGTAAGTGCTCGAACCTAGGCATGATGGGACTGTGATTGCTGTTATCAATCACACTCATATCATGCCAAGTCAGCCAGTACATGCTGAAACCTAGCTAGCTGCCCCCTTGTGTATTGATGCTGCCAGCAGTATGGGGTCAGCACATCACTTACAGCCACCCTGTACCAGCATGTACTGGCTGACTTGGCATGATAGGAGTGTGATTGCTAACAGCAATCACAGTCCCATCATGCCTAGGTTCCAGCATTTACTGGTTGGATGTGTAAGTTCTGGAACCTAGGCATGATGGGACTTTGATTTCTGTTAGCAATCACACTCCTATCATGCCAAGTCAGCCAGTACATGCTGAAACCTAGCTAGCTGCCCCCCCTTGTGTATTGATGCTGCCAGCAGTATGGGGTCTACACATCACTTACAGCCACTCTGTACCAGCATGTACTGGCTGACCTGGCATGATAGGAGTGTGATTGCTAACAGCAATCACAGTCCCATCATGCCTGGGTACCAGCATTTACTGGTTACCTGGGTATGATAGGAGTGTGATTGCTGTGTGGGCAGTGTGGACGCCAGGGCTGGCTTTGGGGTGTGCAACCTGTGATCTATGCCTGTAATTTAGGGGGTTTTAAATATACCTTTTAATGACGTGTTTTTATGTGAATTCCAATTGATCTATACTTGCAAAGCTGGGTTTTTGCGTTATTCTGTAGATCCATATCTATATATTTCCATACATTATTTATGTATACCTGCAAATACAGTGTTTGTATGTCTTATTCAGTTGATTAATACCTGCAATGCTGTTTCCATGTATTTATTTGATCTATACCTGCAATGCTACGTTTCATATACTATTGTATACCAGCAAATACAGGATTTGTATGTCTGATTCTGTTTATTCGTTATATACCTTCAGTGCTGAGATCACAAGTGAATTTCAGTTGATCTATACATGCAAAGCTTGGTTTGTGTGTTAATGTGTTGATTTATACCTGCTATCGGCAACTGGGTCTAATATTAATATATATGGGCAGCAGGGGCATCAATACACAAGGGGCAAAAACACTAAGGGGGGTATAAATGACAATGCAGCGTGAAAAATCCATCCTGATGTAGACGTCTGTGATGTAGATTGTGTCCTGCTGTTTGTGTGTTTTTGGTTATCAGTGTAGCAGAGCCTGTCCTCGGGTGTGTGTGTATAGGTGTTGGTGTGGCAGAGCCTGTCCTGGTGTGTGTTTGGGTGTTGGTGTGGCAGAGCCTGTCCTGGTGTGTGTGTTCGGTTGTCAGTGTGGCAGAGCCTGTCCTTGGGTGTGTGTGTTTGGGTGTTGGTGTGGCAGAGCCTGTCCTAATGTGTGTGTCTGGGTGTCGGTGTGACAGAGCCTGTGTTGGTGTGTGTGTTTGGTCATCTGTTTCCTGGCACTTAACTTACAGTAGGAATTATTTAATTTATATTTATCCAGAGACAAAATGCCCTCCTGAAGTTGTAGTGACTTCAGGGGACAAAACGTTCAAGGCCCTGAAATCATTTAGTGGAAAAGTTATTTATTGTGTTATAATATTTATTTCAAGGATTAGTCACACTCAATTGTGGCTTCAGGCTTCCCATGTTGAATGATCAAGTATTATTTTAGCCCAATAACAAAAGTATAATTCCATAGCACATTACTTTTGGAAATTATGAATGCCCCCCCCCAGTTTGACTGTGGTATCTTGTGTGCCCCCCCTATAGTCGCCACTGCACAATACCATACCAGAGTGTCAGAATATTCTTTTGCGGCATCATCATGATATCATTATAGGAACACATAGTTATATGGCAGATATGAAATATTTGGCCCATCTAGTCTGCCCCGTAAAGACTCAAACCTCAATCAGTGCTTGGTCTTAGATTAAGGACAGCTTTATGCTTGTTCTATGCATGTTTAAAACACTAACTGTATTCGCCTTTTTTCCCGTACCTTGTTAAATCCCTTTACATATTTTATTTTTTCTATCACGTCTCCTCTCTTTCTTCTTTCCTCCAAGCTATTCAATGTGACATCGCCACAACATCTTAAAAGAAAGATGTCACTTTTCTGTAAGCGTCTTTCAATCAACCTCTAAGAAGCTGCTTAATCTGTTTGTATGATAGCACCACCTCTTATTATATTATATGTTCAGTTAAACATTACAAATGACAAGGAGAACTCACACAACTAAGTTATGCGATAAAAGGAAAACATTAGCTACAAAGCAGCATCCTCTCCCTTATTAGAAGGTAATTTCCTGTGGGTGTCATTGGATATGTTTCTGTTTACGAAAAAAAATCAGTTTTACATTTAAAACTAAGAAGATTTGTCTGGACAAATTATAACTTCAGTGAATATGCGATTTTGCTGCAGGGAAAAATGAAAGTTGGAGATTTAATTAGGGAAATGTCCTTGGTAGGACTTCATGTAAAGAAACAAATCTGTCTTTAAAAATAATGAGAATATGCATACCAGCAATTAAAATATCTGACAAAATAAAAGGTGTGAAAGCAGAAACACAATGCAATGGCCATATGGTGCTTGTTAGAAAGTCACTAAATTGTATGTACCTGTTACCGTTAAAAAATAATACAATGGAAACAGATGGGGGAAAAAACTCTGCAACATTTCATATCCAGCCTCACAAAATGTTTATATAGTGAAAGGGACATGACAGTCCCACCTTTAATGTACATTGGAGTCCGTTTTTCTGGAATCCCAAGCATTTTATCAATTACAAGTCGGTGATGATTCAAGAACTGTCAGCTCCATTCGCCTACATGGGAGTTACCTTCTTCAAAATCAACTCAAATACATTTATATGGTAACCTCAGGGTACTGGTGGTACCCACTCTTATCTTTCACCTGTTTTTGAAAACTGCCACAATGGGGAACAAGTTTAATACAAATCAAAAGTATTACATTTCCCTCAAAATCTCCTACTCTGCTCTTTAGCAAAGCTACCATTAACATGAGGCAAAAGGGTCAATTGCCTCAGGCTTAGGCTTTCCTTAAGGGTCAACGGGGATACCAGGCCTGGACAATAGCTGCATAGACCTCACACTTAGGTATAAATGGGCCGGAGGCATGGGGGAGCTTTTGGCAGGCCATTTTATGTTTAAAGATGGCCTAGATCCTAACAAACTGACCTTGCAGTAGTGACCCCTTTTAAACCTCAGGCCTGGACACGGTCCTCTGGATGAAGCAGCCAAGTAAATGTATGTTTTACTGTACTGAATTGGCACTGTGTTAACTAAAACACTATCGAACCTTGATTAGAAATATACAATAAACATGCCAGGGTTCTAAAATGTGGTTTCAATGGCCATGGAATCTGTATCTGCACATGCTTAGGTCATGGTTTGACTGAGTAATATGATAATACTTCTTAGTGAATTGTTACAAAAAGATGAGTGCCCAACATCTGATATAATCGGACTGTTCTGAACCCTGTAATGAAAGTATATATCAGCTGCAAATGCTCTAACTGCTTTAACAACTTAAATGTATTAGACAAAGTATTTTCTATGTACCTTTGGTGTTAATGGATTACATAAAGTTTAGTTCTAGTTCAATGACACAATTTACTGAAACTATGGATCCAGTTATAGCATTACATTACTTCTTCATAGGTTGTAATGGACAACACCAATTGATGCTAAGGAAATTTTAAACATTTAAGGTATTTTAACCTTGGTTAATACCATTAAAATACCAAACAAGCCCCAAATATTACACAGTGTGATATAGGGATTTAATCAATAATTTTGTAGTTTGTAGAAGGGCTGCAATATCAATCTGAATACTTCAATATTTGTAATGAAGGTTCAACCCCAGTGAGCTGCATAAAGTCCACATTCATAAACAAAAGGCTGCCATTTTAGAAATCAATTATTACCCTTATACATTCAAATGTTTTCATTAAAAGACTAAGGTGGGTATTTAAGTTATGTCTCTGCCTTTAATCTATATAAACTGTATGAGCCAAAAAACACCCACAGATATCTAATATATCTTGGGGCAAAAAAAATTCTTCCCACTGAGTCAATTTAGCAATTTATTACTGGTTATCAAAGCATCATTACATTATTGCCAGAAGGCTGTCACTGGACTAGGACATCATTAGTATAAAGTCAAGCATTATTACCTTACAACTATAAAAGCTCAACATTCTGTTGTTAGGATAGGACGTTTAAAATTTGGTAAGTGTAAATGGGAATTAAAAATCTAACATTATGCCTAAATACGAAATATTTTGCATTCAAAATCTTTCAGTACTTCAAATTACTTTAAAGAACAAATATAAAAGTCAAATTATTAGATGAAAACCATCATTAGATTTAAAACAGCATCCTCTTGGTACACTTGCACAAAGACAGAGATTGTGTAGGCATATAGGTAGGTGTATGATCAAACAGGTCTTAATGATTATCAATTTAATATGTAGGTTGAAACACAAACATTAACTGAAAAAGAAACAGCTGTGTAGGAGCAATAAAACTGGGTATGGAACAGCCAAACCTTCTAGCAAGGTGAGGTTGCTAAAGACAGTTCAATGCAAAGTCATACATCATGGTAGACTAAGCACAGCAACAAGACATAAGGTTGTTATACAGTATGAGCAACGTCTCTCCCAAGCAGAAATTTCAAGGCAGCAGAGGTTTCCAGATGTTCCTTCCAAGGTCCAAGGCAATATTGATGCAGCAGATGCAGTGGTGGGCCAAGGAAACTTAGTTCAGCAGATTAACGACACATAATGCTTACTTTAATTCAAAAATCGGAAGATGTCCATCAGTGCCATAAAGTCAGCATTGCCAAAAAAAGTGAGACCCTGGGTCTACTTCTGGAAAAGTCTGATGAGAAGTGGTCATCATTGAATACTTGCGGCCAAAAAGCTATACCTCTGTCGAAACAAGGCCAAGCAACTCATAGGAACTGGGGTGCAAAAATTCAGAATTAATAGTCTCCTCAAAGCGGAGAAGTACAGTCAGATATTTATCCATTATACAATACCATCAAGGAGGCATCTGATTGACCCCACATGTATTCAGTGTGAATAAGAACAAGGACTCCTATAAGTAATGGTATGGCCCTCAAAAAGACCTGATCTCAACATCATGATTAGATTTGTTTTTTTTCTTCTGTTCACTCATTTTGCGTTTTGTTAAATGATAAAAAATCAACTGTTAAGATATCTATTTGTGGAAGCATTCTTAACTTACAGCTTTTTTCAAACCTGCCTAAAACATTTGCACATATAATCTATATTTATAAAAGTGTATGATATCTTAGTATTTTATTTATTTTTACGAACAAATGGAATTGTAGGTCATATGTTGAATGAATCTAAAGCATTAGCAGTAAAATATTTTGCTGCAGAAATTAGATTTCACCGAGCTCAATAAAAAATACTGCAGTTAAGTGTCGTTTTGAGCAAGTGGACAGGGAACTGATTGAGTTCTATCAGTTGATCTACTCTCTTCCATTGTGGAAAAGTAAAGGATGTTAGAAATTGTGAGTCCCAGATTGCTAGTTTCAGTAGGCTGTGATATTTGAGTCCTTTGTTAGGTTCACAAAAAGGTTGCATGTCTGATCTTTCAAACAGTGAATCTGTCAAAGAGTTTGTGGTGTTTGCTACTTTGATCTTTAGCAAAACTGTCCATCTCCAGTACTGGAAGCACACAGACATATTGGGCTTTAATATTATCATCACACAGGTTAGTGCTGGAATCCAGGAAGCTGGCATTTAGCAACAAGTTGCCGTCTAGCCATCACTGGATGAGGCAATTTCTTTTTTTTTCTAAGGATGTGGTTCAAGGGGATTTATTAACACTTTTTGCTAACAAGAAAGTCTGACATGCTATTTGATGATGGCATGCCCTAAATTAAACCCAGAACATCACCCAGAGCCTCCACAACAAACCTATTTTGCCAAGGGGTTTCTTCTTGCTAGCATTGTGCATCCACGTGCAGAGCACTGGTTAATGATATCCTCAGAATGATGTGCAGTATAAGGGAGAGATACTACTTAGGTATATGCTGGCTTAAACACAGACCTCCCAGCAGCGTAAAGGTGTAGGTTACAAGTAAGACTAATATTCTCTTTAGCTGTGGCCCACTGAATAGCCCAATATTGCAATCTAATGCTTGTAAAATGGGACAAGGGCTGTGGACCTGAGATCTAACGCCATCTCTATACCCAAGCATATGAAGCAGCTTTATGATGTGCAGTAAATACATGGTACATGCTAAGACAAACCACACATGTGGTGATGTCCAGGATTTTATTTCAAACATCCAGGTTTGAGGACATCCAGCCTTTTAAGGTTGAATATATATATAATATAATAAACGCCCATTGAGGAAGGTCTAGCTCTTGAGTTTAGAGCAAACTAAACAAAAACTGCTCATCCTCTAAGCACTACTAGATTATTTTAAGTTAAATCCTTTTGGGCAATTTTGAGGTAGCACTCGATACCCCGCTTATAGGAATATATATTATACCCACAAACATATCTTTATAAACATAGTAAATATATCAATAGTTGTGTGCATCCTACAAATATTATGCCTATTAAAATAGCTGTTTCTTTAGTTCAATATTGTTTGGCTTTGTCTTCAATCATTTAATATGATTATAAAGACAAGTAGCCTCCCTTTCACTAATTGTACTGCATCCTTGAGACCCAGGCTTTATTGGTTTCCACATCACTTACTGGTTTCTGTTGTAAGGTGTAAGTGTTCCCTAAGCAGACCTTTTACAGGGCATGGGGTTTACTCTTTGCTGGAAGGACAATTAATAAAGAATCCTTCAATACCTAATATCACCATATCGGTTATAAAGGTTATTGTCATGAAACGCCAAGGTGAGGATTAAGATGTGTAAAGACACATTATGCTGTAAAAACCTAAATTAGATTTACTGCTCATTAATTTCCAAAAATGGTTACTCATACATAAAGTGCCCTTTTCCAATGTGGACTATATTTTTCATATCATGCTCCATATTTTATTCAGCACACAAAAAGGATGACAGTTTTCTTTTATTTGCAATGTAACATTAAAGAAACCCCTTCTTAAAGTAATACCTATTTAAAAATCTCAGTGGAAACATTTCCAGCATATAATGAGCCTGGAATTTAATTACATCTAGTTTATAGCCTTTGGAAAATGAATTTCAAAAGTAAAAAAAAAAGGAAGCCAAGTTCTTTGTTTGATGTGAATACTCGTGAAAATACACATAAAAAACTAATAGCAGCTTAATCAGGGAAATCTTGTAAAATATACCACAGTAGCTCTGTTATTTGAAAGATATACTATCTAGAAGAATGGTGTAATTAGTTACCCTGCTGTGGAACTACAATAAAAAAAAGAACTAATTCAGCATGAGCGTTTGAATGCTTTATCACAAGTGAACTCTTTTTGTCAATACCTTTTTACCGGGTCAAGGATTAAATGTTCATGGAAATTGAGTTACATATCCCAAAAGGTGTTTGGTACAAGAAGAGATTTCACACATTTAATATGTACCATTTAGGAGACTGCACAGCTGCAACTGAAATAACAGTTACTAGAAAAAAAAAATCTGTTTATACCTTTTTAGACTGTGGGTTTCAAAAATATTTTTATATAATTCAGAACATATGTAAATGTATTTTGCATATCAGTCTGTAACCACACAGCTACTGCAATTACAGCATATCATGAGTAATCATTTCATCATCACGCTTGCAATACGGTTTCCTGCGAAACGACATCTTAATCTTGAAATTCAATGTATTTGAGGCATGTAAATTGACATACCTGGAAACCCGCTCCCCACCCATTTTTACTTTAACTGACGCCAGTGGGACCGCCCACCTACGTCACCGGACCGCCCACCTACATCACGGGACCGCCCACAGACATCAGCAGGACCGCACACTGACGTCAGTGGGCAGTCCTGACCATGTCCCGCAAGGGAAGGCTCCGGAGCTCAGAAGTTTTATTGGTGTACAAACTCTCTCAATTTTACCTATGCGTTCCTTGACAACCAATTCATTTCTAAAGTGGTGGAAAAAAACTTTTTTCAATAGTCCACCCACAAAATGGGCGGACAGTGTAATTGCTTCATAAAAAGCAATAACCCATCCTGGTTAGGAATAGGCAATGATGTTTGCCCCCCCTATTTAACCCACCTCTACTTCCACAATTACCCAAACAGTGATTCCCTCAATTGGAATTTGTATGGTCAAAATCCCTCAAGAGGGACAAAGTCGATTGTTATTCTAGGTAAGGAAGTGGATATCATTGTATTGCTGTCGGGGGTTGCATAAGATACACTTAAGCTTTAGGGATGTCCTGGGTTTTATTTAATGTAATAAAGTCTTAACTTAATGTAAGGAAGATTTACTTTACTGAGAAAAGCTTGAGGTCCCCAGAACCCTGAGATTTTTCTTTACCTCATTTACCTATATTTTATAAATTGGTGTTTTGGTTTAGTTTTTTAAAGATATTATAGATAGCATAGACACCACTGGCATTGTAATGGGTAACTACAGTCTTTTTGGGGGGGAATGCTGCCAAAAATACTAATGATAGCTTGTTTAATCATACCTGACCCCCCCCCACAATAGTAACATCTTCTAATTACTGGCAACCTTCACAGAAAACCTGTGAGAGTGAAAGATAAATGAAAAAAACAAAACTTCAGGGGTTTAACAATTGGTTTTTGTTTGTTCTGCTGGGATTCGTAGAAATGCATGAAACAGGCAATTTTTATTAAGAGACAAGTTCCTATGAATCTGAATGATTATGTATACTAAATATGAATATAAGTTGAAACTCTGTTTCTTTGTTTAAGCAATTATACCTTGCCATTGGTCTCTGTGATAAGGCTTATTGTAAAAATACTGTATGATAAATTACATTTAAGTGACATCATAGGATAAAAGAGTCATTGGAGGAATTGCATGAGCATTATCTGTTTTATTGATTTTTAAGCTGTTTATAGCAATACTTACTTTGACATTCACCTTAGTATCCATATGCAATACTATTTTATGGGCACTGTCTGGACGTTCATGAAGTCTAAATATACATGAACATTTTCAGGTGATACTACTGAATGCCTTTGCCAATTTTGTTGGCACCAATTTAATTATCCCACTTATTACATAAAGACACAGAGGCCTCAAGTTTGGAAAATAGGCTTTAGGGAGATCGGTAGGGGGTCTGAGGCAGAACCCCCCAGAAGCCAGAAAGATTTCATAAATGTAATGCTGTCAAAAATATGCGTAGTGTTTATTATTACGTTATTATGTTATAATGTGGTTATGTTTCGCGTGTATATATCGCCTATTTTTAAAATTTGTTGGTTAATTCACAGAATAATATTCCTTTAGTTTCAAATTTTTAGAAAGGCATGCAGTATTTTTTTGTCCAAATTAGACTTGTGCATTTGGATTCATATGAATAACTAACAATATCAGAACAGTCACAGACTGGAGGAATTATACGTGTAAATGGGTCAGTTGGGGAGATCAGTGATCTCCCTTGTAGATGGCCTAGATTAACATAGAAACATAGAAAGTGACGGCAGATATAAACCATTAGGCCCATCCAGTCTGCCCAACCTCTGAGTACTTTCCTTAGTACCTGCCCTAATCCTATATCTAGCTTGCCCTTATGCCTATCACATGCTTGCTTAAATGTCTTTACTGTATTAACATCTAACACTTCTGCTGGAAGTCTATTCCATGCGTCCACTACCCTTTCCGTAAAGTAATAATTCCTGATGTTACCATTAAACCTTTGCCCCTCTAGCTTATGACTATGTCCTCTTGTCGTGGTAGTATTTCTCCTTTTAAATAAACTTTCTTCTTTTATGTTGTTGATTCCCTTTAAGTATTTAAATGTTTCTATCAAATGGCCCCTGTCACGTCTTTCTTCCAGGTTATAAATGTTAAGATCCTTTAACCTGTCCTGGTAAGGTTTATCCTGTAATCCATGAACCATTTTAGTAGCCCTTCTCTGAACTTTCTCCAACATATCTATATCCTTTTGGAGATACGATCTCCAGTACTGAACACAATTCTCCAAGTGAGGTCTCATCAGTGCTCTGTACAACGGCATGAGCACTTCCCTCTTTCTACTGCTAATACCTCTCGCTATACAACCAAGCCTTCTGCTAGCATTACCTGCTGCTCTACTGCATTGTCTGCCTACCTTTAAATCATCAGAAATAATTACCCCTAAATCCCTTTCCTCACACGTTGAGGTTAGGACAGTATCAAATATTCTATACTCTGCCCTTGGGTTTTTATGCCCTAGATGCATTACTTTGCATTTATCCACATTAAATACCAGTTGCCACAGCTCTGACCATGTTTCCAGTTTACCTAAATCATTTGCCATTTGGCTTCTCCCTGTTGCAAATGTATGTGTTGTCACCAAACAGACATACCTTTCCATCAAGACCATCTGCAATAACACTAATAAAAATACTAAAGAGAATGGGTCCAAGTACAGATCCCTGAGGTATCCCACTGGTAACAAAACCCTGCTCAGAATATACGCCATTGACTAGAACCCTCTGTTTTCTGTCACTCCCTAATCCATTGAACAACATTGGGTTCTAAACTCAGAGATTGAAGTTTACTTATAAGTCTTCTATGTGGGACAGTGTCAAAGGCCTTACTGAAATCCAGATATGCAATGTCTACTGCACCACCGTCATCAATTACTTGGGGGACTTGGGGTCAATTGCCCAAGAAGACAATCTGTCCTTGGTTTTATAGCAGGAGGACTGCCTCCCGAGATTGACTTAAGTGTATATGGCAGGGATGATCAATTTTGTGATGGGCCCCTCGAACTGCCACCCAAAGCTCACTCTAGTGTATGGGGACCAGATTGTCTCTTTAACAACCAATTAGTTTTAACTGGTTTACCTACCAATAAGTGTAATAGTACACTACATCGTGCATTTTCCATTTAAGAAATATATATTATCCAAGCCGATGAAGAAGCTGGGCACAAAAAAGCAACAAACAAAATGTGCACTATTAGCATAAACAGTGCTATACAATGTGCAAATAGGATTATTTGACCCAGCTCGATATTACAGTGAGTGCCTAGTACCTAAAATAGATTACAAACATCCTCCACAAAACTGATATTCATTTTTAAAAAATATCTGATTAAAAAAAAATAGTAGATATAAACTGTTTGCTAAATGCTGGAGAAAAATTTCATTTTTATTTTAACCTTAGTTTAGAATGACAGGTTAACTACACAAATGGTTAAGTAGCTGTAGCTATTTAAATGATGACTGGAAGGCTTCTCAGAGTGTTGGAAATATTAAGAACATCATACTGGTGAAATAGTAAGTGTTCTATGAAGTGAAAGTTACCTGGAGGCAACCAGGTTCTGTCAAGTGTGAAATCACAATTAACATAGCAAGTGTTTTGTAAGTGAGCAGACGCTACGGCAAATTACATTTTGCTATTAGCTCATTCCAGACCGGAGCTGAAAGAGATCATGATTACTGGACCGCAACGTGTTTAAAAATAACATTAATAAAACATAATTGATTGTGTTTAAATGGTGCCTCGCATTTTGTATTTGAAATTGCTCCTGCGGTTTGCCATGTTTTCCTTCTGATATCTATCTTTGCCTAAAGCCACAATCTGTGTGATTTGTTTTATAATATATCATTCAACAAGGTGGTAAACATAATTTTAAAAAAAAGAACCGATCATACTAATTTTGCCAACAGCATATAAACTAGGCTAGGCTGCCTTAATAGCTGTTGCACAACCCTAGCTATCCTCCACTTCCAAGTAATTGCTGATTTATGATATAAGTCATATAACAGCTGCAGAAACCATTCAGAATATTTTTTTTAATAAACCAAGATCACACCATCCTTCACGTGGCTAAGGATGATGGGAGTTATAGTCAACAAAAGCTAGTTTGACAGGCTATTTAGTTATGCCATACCATTTTTTTTTAAAGGCAACAAAAATACATAGGCTTAGTAGGACACAGTTGAAGAAAGTCATAGTCTGCATATAATCTTTAATTATGGGGAAACAGCTTATTGATCCAAGGAGAAATCTGACTGCCATTTTGGGGTCAAGAAGGAATTTTTTTCCCTGGTAAGTGCAAAATTGGAAAGAGCGAAACCGGTGTTTTTTTTGCCTTCTTTTGGATCAACAGCAACAAATTAACAGATATAGGAAAGGCTGAACTTGATGGACGCATGTCTTTTTTCAGCCTATATAACTATGTAACTATGTAACATACTGCCAGAGATTGATCTGCTTTTCAGCCATGTTCCATGCAGTTTAAAAAAAATTAATCTTTTATTTTTTCTTTATCATCGTTTTAAGATCTCAGCCCAAACACAACATGATAAATGAAATTGATATTTTTAAAATAGTAGAAGTGAGCAGATAACTGTATGTTCGGGAAGAAGGTTTTACCATATTGGCCACAGATATATCAGGACGAAACTCTACAGTAGATGATCACTTTATTGGCTAACTGTGATGGGTTAGAGAGAAATGCTTTCAAGACCACTTAGGTAGATGCTTTCTTCAAGATCATTACAGAAAAGGCCAAAGTGCTAGGGAAAGATGCACTTTATCCCAGCTGAGTTAGTCAATAAAAGGTATTTCTTTAACTCCGACATTTACTGGGAAATGTGAAATACAACTTAAATCCACTCAGAATGACATCATATGGAAGCAGGCTGCAAAAATCTTGCCCAGAAATGTATTATTTGAAAAAAGCTCACACTTCAGAGGAAAGATCATAAGGGCTGGTGGATGTAATAAACTGATCACACAAGGTTAAAATCAATAATACATGAGCTAAATATTCTATGAAAGGGGTGTTTGGGTCTAACCTAGCATAATTAGATCACGTGACCATTAGTGTAGCAGCATCCTGACTGCTTGGTTATGAGACTGCATTATTCTCCAGCATATAGGAACTACTCTAAAAAGGTTTTTGAAACGTTCTTAAACAGCAAATCTAATTATAAAAGAATAGCTGCAGGATTTAAAATCATTTGATTTTACAGATGTAAATCCATTTACCGGGTATATCTTTGTGTGTGTGTGTGTGTGTGTGTGTGTGTATGTGTATATATATATATATATATATATATATATATATATATATATATATATATATATATATATACATATATGTAAGGAATCCATGGATAAAAAAACGGTGTTCGTTGTTAGCTTTGTTTGTATATGCCTACCCAGAATCCCTTGCAATGGTGGTAGCGCTACAAGAATTGTGAGAAAAGCAAGTCTTCTGGCTTGCAGGGTGGATATAGATAAGAGTTTAATAGGGCTTACTATACAGTATATACAAACTATATGGGAACTTCTTTACTCCAGCTACCCGGAGCCTTCCCTTGCGGGACATGGCCAGGACTGCCCACTCACGTCGGCGGGTGGTCCCACTGACCTCGGGGGGTGTTCCCGCGACCTTGAGGATTCAGGTCTTGACCCGGAGAACCTGAGAAGTTGTGCTTCACCTGGAGATCTCTGGGTCAAACACGGAGAGTACCCAGGTATAGGGCCAAAAGTATGTTTCAGCCACACCAATTGCTAACAGGTGTATAAAATCAAGCACATAGGCAGCCATTTCTATACCTAAACATTGGTAGTAGAATGGGTCTTACAGAAGAGCTCAGTGCCTTTAAATGTGACACTGTCATAGATAGCCACCTTTGCCACAGGTAAGACACAAAGTGTGGAAGAACCTGAGTGGCCTGCACAGAGTCCTGACCTTAACCCCATTGAGTTGTAATGCCAAGCCTTCTTTGTCAACATTGTCACAAGATCTTTTGGCTGAATGGGCACAAATTCCCATGGGGATGAGGGGTTAATGGACTCCATTGGAACAGGATGTACAACATCTCATATAGTTGTGATGGTCAGGTGTTCACATACTTTCAGTCATATAGTGTATGTTTATGACTGCGATAGACAGCACCGTATCTCCTGGAATGTTAATGGCATCACAAGCCCAGCTAAACATACTAACACCTACGCAATCTACAGACACATGTCGTCTTTAATTTAGGAAACATATCTTTGCTCAGAGAGGCATGTTAGACTGTCTATTAACTGGTTAGGATACATTATGATGGTGTCCTTCCTGGGTAGACAAAGGGAATTAAAATTGTTATTCCACAAAAACTAATACCATATACACAACTACTATTGACCCAAAGAGTAAATACATCCCATAGTACATGGTTCTACATGATGAATATGTTTTATATTAATATTTTAATATTAGACAAGGATAACCCAAGTAAACAGAAAATGTCGTTTTTAAATGATGATTTCATGTATAGAAGGAAAAAAAGCTATCCTACCCTACCTGGTCCTATGTGAAAAAGTAATTTCCCCTTAGTTACTAAATCAAGCAATTAACTGATTGGGTCCAATGTCACTAGACACACCCAGGCATGATTACTGCTAGCCCAGTTGAATCTAATTTAAATTTAACCAGTCCTACAAATTGATGTAGACTAAAAAGTCTCAAAAAAGCAGCAGATGATCCTGCAATCTAAAGAAATTCAAGAACAGATGAGAAACAAAGTAATCTATCAGTTTGGAAAGGGTTACAAAACAATGTCTAAGGATCTGTGACTCTAGGGAACCACGGTAAGAACCATTATGTACAAATGACTAAACATTGAACAGTGGTGAACCTTCCCAGGGGTGACCGGCCTGCTAAAATTCCTCCAAGAGTGCATCGGCAATTCACCTGGGAGGTCACAAAAGAAACCAGACTAACATGTAAAGAACTGCAGGTCGCACTTGCCTCAGTTATTCCACAATAAGAAAGAGATTGTACAAAAATCGCATCCATGGAAAAATTTGCAAGCCAAAAACCACAGCAAACCAAAAAGAACACAAAACCTGTCTTACATTTGACAACCCTACCTGACATACACCCGAACTCAGGGGTAGGCTGGGCTGAGGAATAGGTAGTGTAGTAGTAAGGTGTGATATGTGAAGTAATACGTTGTAATTGATTAATTGAGAATGTTTTGGTATATGTGTGTATGGGGGAGTTTTAAGTTTGTGTTTTACTTTTGGTAATTTGGTAATACTACATTACTAATACTCTTCAATACACTAAATAAACATATGTAACGGTGCTTACATATAAAAACAAACAATAATTATGTATTAAAAACCAACCTATTGGATATATAATGAGAATTTACATTAACTTCCCTTTCTCAGGTTCTGAATATTTATTGCTCCCCATAAAGCAAATAAACAAGGCAGCTAATCACAATGAGGTGGTTATTATGGGGGACTTTAACTATCCCGACATAAACTGGGAAACCGAGACCTGTGAATCTCATAAAGGAAACCGGTTTCTGACTATAAGTAAGGATAATTATCTGTCCCAAATGGTACAGGACCCGACCAGAGGGGGCGCCCTACTGGACTTAATATTAACCAACAGACCTGACAGAGTAACTAATGTGCAGGTCAGGGGACATCTAGGAAATAGTGATCACAATATGATGCATTATAACTTGTCCTTCAATAAGGGAACTCTTAGAGGAGCCACAAGAACTATGCACTTTAGGAGGGCAAAGTTTGATCAACTAAGAGAAGCCCTTAACACTGTAAATTGGGAAAATGTCCTCAAAAACAAGAGTACAGACGCTCAATGGGAGATTTTTAAGAATATCTTAAATTCTCACTGTGAAAGGTACATACCGTATGGGAATAAAAGAGTCAGGAACAAGAGAAAACCAATGTGGATAAATAAAAATGTAAAGGGGGCAATAAATGGCAAAAAAAAGGCATTTAAGCTACTAAAAAAGGAAGGCAGTGAGGAAGCACTAAAAAGCTATCGGGAAAAAAATAAAATATGTAAAAATCAGATAAAAGCAGCAAAATTGGAGACAGAAAGACTCATTGCCAAAGAGAGTAAAACAAACCCCAAAATGTTCTTTAACTATATAAATAGTAAAAAGGTTAACAATGAAAGCGTTGGCCCCTTAAAAAGTAATGAGGGAGAAGTTATAGGACTATAGACTATAGGAAAAAGCTAATCTATTAAATATATTCTTCTCTGCTGTATTCACAGAGGAAAATGAAATGCCAGGTAATACACAGCAGGATGAGATAAATGCCCCAGTACATGTCGCCTGTCTAACCCAGGAAGAAGTGCAGTGCCGCCTAAAAAAAATCAAAATAGACAAATCACCAGGTCCAGATGGCATTCACCCCCGCGTTCTAAGGGAGTTAAGTAATGTAATAGACAGACCCCTATTTCTAATATTCAAGGACTCTATAGTGACAGGGTCTGTTCCCCAGGACTGGCGCATAGCAAATGTTGTGCCAATATTCAAAAAGGGGACAAAAAGTGACCCGGGGAATTATAGGCCTGTTAGTTTAACTTCTGTTGTGTGTAAACTGTTTGAGGGTTTCCTAAGAGATGCTATTTTGGAGTATCTCAATGAAAATAAGTGTATGACTCCATATCAGCATGGGTTTACAAGGGATCGGTCCTGTCAAACTAACCTGATCAGCTTTTATGAGGAGGTGAGCTCAAGACTGGATCGGGGTGAATCGCTGGATGTCGTATATCTTGATTTTTCCAAAGCATTTGATACGGTGCCACATAAAAGGCTCGTACATAAAATGAGAATGCTTGGGCTGGGGGAGAATGTGTGTATGTGGGTAAGTAACTGGCTCAGTGATAGGAAACAGAGGGTGGTTATTAATGGTACATACTCTGAGTGGGTGACTGTTGCTAGTGGGGTACCACAGGGGTCAGTTTTGGGTCCTATTCTTTTTAATATATTTATTAATGACCTTGTAGAGGGATTGCATAGTAAAGTATCAATCTTTGCAGACGATACTAAGCTCTGTAACGTGGTTAACACAATAGAGGACAGCGCACGATTACAAATGGATCTGCATAGGTTGGAGGCTTGGGCTGGGATGTGGCAGATGAGGTTCAACACAGATAAATGTAAGGTTATGCACATGGGGAAGAAAAATCCAGGCTGGGAATATGTATTAAATGGGAAAACACTGGGGACGACTGACATGGAAAAGGACTTAGGAGTTTTAGTTAACAGTAAATTTACCTGTAGCGACCAGTGTCAGGCAGCTGCTGCTAAGGCAAATAAAATCATGGGGTGCATCAAAAGGGGCATAGATGCCCACGACAAGGAAATAATTCTACCCCTGTACAAGTCACTAGTCAGACCACACATGGAATACTGTGTACAGTACTGGGCACCAGTGTACAAGAAAGATATAGTGGAGCTGGAGAGGGTTCAAAGACGGGCAACCAGAGTAATAAGGGGAATGGGAGGACTACAGTACCCAGAAAGATTATCAGAATTGGGGTTATTTAGTTTGGAAAAAAGACGGCTTAGGGGGGACTTAATAACTATGTATAAATATATAAGGGGACAGTACAGAGATCACTCCCAGGACCTATTTATACCCAGGACTGTATCTATAACAAGGGGACATCCTCTACGGCTGGAGGAAAGAAGGTTTCTACACCAGCACAGACGGGGGTTCTTTACAGTAAGAGCGGTGAGATTATGGAACTCTCTGCCAGAGGAAGTGGTGATGGTAAACTCAATAAAAGAGTTCAAAAGGAGCCTGGACGTGTTTCTTGAAAGCAATAATATTACAAGTTATGGATATTAGATTAATAGGGACAGAACGTTGATCCAGGGATTTATTCTGATTGCCATATTTGGAGTCGGGAAGGAATTTTCCCCCTGGTATGGGGCAATTGGCATCTGCTTCATAAGGGTTTTTTGCCTTCCTCTGGATCAACACAGTAGGGACACAATATGTATATAGGTTGAACTTGATGGACTTTGGTCTTTTTTCAACCTTATGAACTATGTTACTATGTTACTAAGGTTAGTAGTGTTTTGTCGCTAAAAAACTGTTTATTTGATGTGGCTTAAGCAGCTTTTGTTAGGGTCTGGTGAGGAGACTAAAGACTTCATTACATAATGCAGGTTCTGCCACAGGCCACCAAATATGACAGATCTTCGGAACAATTTCACTGAATTACTAACAAGAAGCACAAGCTATGGGTAGTTTTAATAAATATACGTACTTATGTTGTAAGAGTGACAGCATCTTAGTTTGTTTTTTAAATGTTTTGTTTTGAATGTTTTATTGACCTGAATCTCCAGAGTGCCCTCATTTGTCTCTATTAAATATATCTATATTCTTGTCTCTTGTTAAACTTTCTGAAATAGAAGTAATAGATTCCAGTCCGTGCATGCATCCTAGGAAAATATTTGTCTTTTATTTGAGTATTACTTGGGATTTTAGCTCAAGGTGACTTCTGTTTTTTTTATTTATTTATTCCAATACACTGCATTCATTTTACATTTACTCTGGGCTAATGCTAAACCAACTAAAAAGGAAATGAAACAATAGTTTTCTTATTTTTTATGTACAAAGTATACATACAAGATGAAAGCTCCTTTTTTCTTGATGTCTACACAAAGACCATGTCATATTTGATTTAAAGCACAGATTGACTACAGAGTCTTTTAATGCTTTATAAAATGAACTCATTGGGATCCACATAGCGTTAGGAACATTGCTGAAAGGAGGATATGAAATTGGAACCAACACGAAAAACTATAACATATAACATACCAATCCTAATAAAGGGGCATTCGTGCGTATATACAACATATATCAATGTATATTCTTGAACGTTTTTCTCTACCATGAAATAAAATCTTACAAGCAGAAGATACTGCTTTAAACATATTTACAAGTAACACATTTATGAAAGTGGTTTGGCAAAAATAATTATATATAATATTTATCTATATAAAATGAAATCTTATTTATTTATAAAAAAAATATGGAATAAAACATTGAATTTTTTTTATTTTTTTGGGGGGGGGGGGCATTTGAAGGTCGTGTCCATAAGCTTGCCATAGTTCTAGAAAAGCTGGACTCTGAAAACTGGATGTCCTTACACCTGACTCACCTACCAAAGTGGAAAGGGTGTTTTAGACAGCTTTCCTCAGGCCTGCCCCTCTTCCCTCTTGACAAACTGGTCCGAGGTGAGTATCGCACTAGCTTGCCCAGCTATACATTTCAAATGTATGCAGAATAACATTTAATATACAGTTTAATGATGACTTCAGTTGCAAAGAAGCAGACTGTTTGTTTTTTCAAGTTTTCTTCCTTATTGAAATTATTGAACAGTTGGACCAAATGTGTTTCTGATTGTTTTTAATAATTACATTTATACACCTGAAACTGACTGTAGACCATCTTATTTCCTCTTATACACTGATGGGTATTGTAAATACATTGGAGGACAAAGTGGGACAGTGAGACATTTCTACGCTATGGGTTAAGTGAAAAGAATTTGTTGCACAGAATCACATGCAACATAGTGATGTTCTACAGATTATATGGTGTATCATTGATGTGTTTATATACAGAATGTTAATTTTGTCATTGAGTTGCTAATATTTCAGTATGAAGACCATATGAGAGGCTAGTCTACTCTTTAGAAGCTTCTGATATATTTTAGGATGCTGATCTTAGGGCTCTAAAGCTCATCTGATTCTTCATCCTGTTTCATATGCTGGTGCGCTAAAAGTTATCATAAATGGCTAAGTATTCTATCTCTCAAGAATTGAGAATTGTTACTTAAAAGTTTGCCATTGTCTTTGGAGACCATAAATGCAAATCACTGATAAAAATATAGTATCACATACTGAAATTGTCATACAAACTAATAAAAGCAAGCCTGGCATTTATCATACTATGTAACGAAACAGCTTACTTTCCAAGTGTGCCTACATTGTTATAATAATTATTGTCAATAATAGTGCTATAATAATGTCTCACAAATGCAATGCACACAGCTATATTTTAGCTAATTACAATATATATCACGCAGTATACTAAGCTATATTTTGATTGGCCCTCAACCAAGACAGGGGCATCTTTGAAGCAACTACATTTTATTTAAAGATAAGGCTCCAGTAATGGTTGAGATTATAGGTATTATTATTATTTTGTATTTCATAGATCCTACATATTCTATCTTTAGGTCACTATCATACCTTGGAAGTTCTGGGCTCCGGCTGATGTCGGTGGGCGGTCCCGCTGACATTAATGGGAGTTCCTGCTGACGTTGGGGGCGTCCCTGCTGACGGCAGTGGGAAACACCCCCATTTAAAGGAAAATGGGCGTGGAGCGGGACCTGTCGCGACCCGGAGCAGTGCTCACCTGGCAATCTCCGGGTCAAACCCAGAGAGTTCCCAGGTATGGTAGCTATAGATAATGGTAATACCAAATGCTTGTGCACCTACAAAACAGAACATGCAAAGCAGGACCCTTTTATTATTTTGTTTTCATGCTTCTACTCTCACATCCTGGCAATACAACCCTGTATTCAGTTATGTGATTTACTCACTAAAGTGTGAGTTTGCAATTTCAAATGTCTGGTTTCACTATGCATTACATGAAATATGATCATTAGTAAGCTTTTACTAAGACTTGGCTGGCCTTGTAGAATGCATAGCTATAGTAAGAACATTTCTTTGAAAATTAACTCACTGATTGAATAATGTCTTTTTGTGGGAGAAATGTTTAACTTATATATCTTCAAAACTACATTGATTGACAAAAATAAACACAGGCTATAGGTATTTCTTCAAAGCAATTACATTGATTGACAAATAGAAACACAGGCTATAGGTATTCTCTATAAATACATTTACTTGAAATTTGCGTATTTTATTAATTTTTCATGTTTTATTTTTGTTATTATTCGAGTTTCGTCTGAGGCAAACGGCTAGAAAATGGAATTTGTTACATGGAAATGAACACAGCAAAAATAAAATTAAAATTTTGTCTGAAACGATTTTGCTCAGCATGCACATGCTACAGTTTATTACCTGCTAGGATTTATAAGTTTGTTATAGTGACATCAGGCTTATTTTAAAAGTAACGCCTTACCTCCCAATATTTTTCCTTTCCTTAGTCCCTAAATGCCCTAATTTCCTATAAATGTATATGTTTTATTGATATGGACAACCATGTTTCAGTCCAGTCACCATCATCATTGGAATTCAGCTGTAATGCTGTTGATGTGATGCAGCTGCTACCACGCATGCTTTGAATTATTATACATGACTTTGTACATTCAGAAAGTATTTGTGCTGTTACATTATATAATAATATATATTGGTTACTCAGGCATCTAGCTTGAATAATCTGCATTTGCAACAGTGCAGGGCTGTTTAGAGTGTCCCCAGGCTACCACAGCCTTAAAAACAGCATCTGCACATCTTAAATTCTACATCAATGGGTCAATATAAAAGGAAAAGTCAGTGCACACCAATTATTCAAATACAATAAAATCTCCCTTTAGCTACAATTTGTGAGAATGTTCAATGAGTCAAGGCAATAAAAAGCTGGAACGTCAAGAAAAAATACAAATAAAAGTTATGTTCTCTTTCCTCTTCATTAAGTCTCTATTTCAGTATTTTGGTACAAAAATTTCTCAGAAAGTTTGCATAGTTGTATTTCTTTATATGATCACCTTGTGTGAGTTTATTAGGCATGTATACCTGTCTTTTCTTTATTCAGTTATTAATAACTTGCTGTGTATCTGCAGTTTCCAATGCTATAGCTTAAATTTATAATTTGTTAATATATAATTAGAAAAAAAAATGCACAAATCATTGCCTGCCCCTAATTTAAAACAGGTTAAAAGCAACTTGAAATGAGTTATGCTCAATATTGGTAATACACAAACTTTTTGAATGAGTCAATTTAGATAGCAATTCAAATAATCCTTAATTTGAAAAGTTAGACAAATTATTTAAGTAATATAAGTAATGCTTTTTGTGTGACTGAGTAAATTAATATACATTTGGGAGAGAGTATCTGTAAATGAGCGAATAAATGAGTATCAGTGAATGAGAATCTATGAATGAATGAGTATGCTTGCCCAGGATCCAATCAATATTGAAGGCGGCCCTGCATGTATCAAAGACATTATGAGGTATATATGCCTCATTGGCAATAAAAACTCAAACATTTGCAACATTCTATTTGCAAATTAGAAAACAGTTTGAAATTGTAAATGGTAATAAAAATAGGTTGACACCTTTTATTGGGTCAAGATAGAAAAATATCTAAAGTTACATAAGGACTTCAGAGGCCTCTTCTTCATACCTTTTTTTGTCTAAAGAAAACTTATGTAACCTACCGCATTTGGTATACAGTAATAAATAGGATCATTACTTTGTTCATACAGAATTTTCCTTGCCAAAAAAATAATTACTGGGAATACAACACAATTCAGTAACACTGTAGAATAACATTCAATGCAAAATAATTACTGATGTAAAAAATAATGCTAATACCAGTTTTGAGAGCTCTTGAAATCTAGAGAGTTTGGAGGGCATGGTTAACATCAAAGGTTGTTGAAAACATGAGTTTGCTTCACAATGTTCTAAATTGTCCTAGTACTTGGTCATTTCAGGACATGTCAAGCAGATGTAATAGAGTGGTATTTCTGGTTCTCTTGTTAGTGGGAGACAAAGCAGCCCAGTGCTAATTTGGAGGTATGGCAGGTCGATGTGATGACTGCTTGCAGGCTTCATTCAGTGTAGGGAGGAATAAGTAGCTCAGAGAAGTCAAATATTTTAAATAGCAAAGGACAGCATCCGTTATTTCAGCTATGGGAATAGCAAAAGTATGTTCATGACATTTCCCAGATGATGTTTTTAGTAACTCTTAAATCATTATAGAACCTTTACAGTCAATGCATTCCTATTTTATCTACACTGTTCATTTTAGGAATTAGGCTAAAGTGCACTTACAGTCCTGAATTACTACAATGTCCTCGGTTGAATGCTAGATGTAATTACAGAGAATGTCTAGTAATAATGAGCCTTTAGGTATATGAGATGGATTCTATAGTATGTCCTGCTCTGCAATTTCACTATATATTTTAAGGTGTGCTTAAAGACACTACTGACCGTGTTATAAATGAAAAAGGAGCATAAATGTTACTGACCTCATGGGCACTCTTCATAAACATAATTCCAGCTAAGTAGGGACGTTACAGTCACTTTCAACTTATTGATTTTCTATTAAATGTTTTTATGAGCAATTTCTTTAACAACAAAATAATACATGTGTAAAGAGCAAAAAATATGGGAATGCAATCTGCTTCTTTTTTTTTTTATTTTTTTTACAAAATAGTTAGGGGTTTTGTGCAGTTTCTCTGCTGTGAAGAGCTGTTAAATATGGGATTTTATTTGGTAGTCGGGTGTGCTTCTTCAGTTTGCACAATGGTTAAGCAGATATATATTGGTTTTAATATTACAATTTGCTTAATTACAGGTAAAGTCATAATATAGCATTGCAGAGAATGGGGTGGATACTTGAGAGAAGGCTCACTGCTGTATTTTTGCTGAATGATGAAATGACATTAAATATTTTCAAATATATTAGGATATTTAATATATTAATCTGGAAATATATATCGATGTTTACGACAATTGACAATGCCTTTAATTATGTTTATAATATATATAATCAAAATGTTGTCCATTTAGCCCAAACTGGTAAGGGCTATTAGAGTGTTGTCTTCTGTGTTGGAAGCCACTTTACTATATAAATAGTTTTTTTATGTTTTAGAGACAATTTCTCTAGAAACATTTAGTCTGTAGTTTGCATTTGGAGTACTGAAGAAGAAAATTACTTACACAAAATGCAAGAGGTATAATGTTCTCTCCCCCTTCCCTTGAGTTATAAGTCTCACTAAAATCTATTTGCAAACAGTTCCACAGCCACCTTCCTAATGGCTTACAGATGGCTTTTGTTTTCATAATTCAGAGACAGAACAGCCTAGCCTTACCGCTTCATATAAATAGATTGAAAACTGTTCCTAAATGGGATGCCTCACTGTACAAATGGTTTCATGCAGGTAAACAACACCGAAATGTGAAGAGATGCATAATCCAAACGCAATTCAGTTGTGAAGTTCCTTTCTTACAAAGTACATCAGAATACTACTAAGTGGCTTAGAAAACATTAAGATTATATATTTTCCTGGCAAGGACAATATACTTAAGGAAAACCCCAAAAATACAAAAAAACAACAATAATACAGGAAAGGTGAAATTATCTTTTAGTTTTTTCAATAAAAATATAATGTTTAATGTTTAATTGTGCAGTGCATATCTACGAAAGGAACTATAGAACAATGCAAAATTTAAGAATAGTTCTGATAAAATTGGATTCTGAGGGAGACTGAGTAGAAAACCTGTTCATCTGAAGTCAGGAGCTAATTATGTAAATGTATTTTGGATACCATCTGGCTGCAAAAGAGAAGAAAAAGTATATCTTACTAAAAAAAAATCAAAGTTTGGAAATGTCCATTTTAACTAGTTTTAAAAACTGACTAAGCAAATGGGTAGTTTATACTGTAATTCTGCAGAAATACATTCATTATAAGAAATCCTGGTACATAAATACTGGTAGTTTATCTTGCTATGTATTGGTACTGTATACGATAAAAAAGAAACATTAACCCTTTAAGGACCAGTCTGTTTTATATTTTTTGTACCCTTCGTGACCCAGGCAGTTTTAACACTTTTGTGGTGCTCGTGTTTAGCTCTAATTTTCTTCTTTTTCATTTAGTGTAACCACACAAGGTATATATTGTTTCTTCAGATAATTTCAGATAAATTAAAAAAAATAATAAAATATGGTGAAAATGTTAAACAAAAGCACTTTAATTTGAAAAATATTTTACACATTTTATAGGGCAATAAGTACAAGTAGCGTATTGCTATTTAAAAATGTTTTCCAAATCTGGTCATTCTGCCCCATGTGCTATTTGGGACATATTTGAAGCTGGCTACTTCAATTTACCCCAGATTTACCCACACACCTAGTTTTTAAACCATATATTTTTTTCTACTACCAGCCATTGTCAAACTTTGTAGTAGAAATTTATTTTGTGTTTTTGTGTCAAACTACACCCCAATATGTGTTCAGTGATATCTCCTGAGTACACTAATAACACACATGCATGTGGTTGACAGGTTATTAGAGGGCTAAAAGGCCACATTTGGGACATGAGCAATTCAGGTTTTTAACTTGGAATTTTTACATGTGGTCCTTCTTATGTACAAATTGGGCCATCTTTGAAGCCAGTCACTTCAATTCACCCCATTAAACCATATATTTTTTTTAAATATATTTTTTCACACACATTGTAATTTAGGTTGTGTTAGGGGCAACCGCATAGGATTAGTGAAATGGAGACGCAAAGACCAAGAGAGGGTCTATTCGGTCTGAGGTGTGCCATGACCGACGTACCAGGTAGGCCTATAGAGGGCCACCCTGTAAAAGAGATGAAAGAAAGGATAGAGGAGAAAAAGAGGAAATAAAAGGAAGGAAATGAATAGCGAGGGGGGGTAAGGGTGGGCAACGTCAGACGCTGAAACGTAGTTTAGAGCAGGAGAGTCGTTGGTTAAGTAACCATAGCCCCTCCCACAACTACAGGCTAATTTACATTAGCCTTAACATTTATATGTCACTGTCAAACAACACCCCAAAATGTGTTCAACAACATCCCCTGATTCCAGCACCCATGTATTGGTTTGTCGGGTTGTTTGGGGGCAAAAAGGCTACTTTTGGGAGGTGTGCTTTGTTCATTTTGACATCTGGTCAGTCAGCAGCTATGCCCTATTTGGGGCATCTTTGAACCAAGCCAATTCTATTTGCCCCATCAAACCATACATTTTTTTAAACTAGATACCCCATGGGTATTTGAAATGCTAGTATTTTAATGTTTTCCATGATTTTTTTGGAAGATACAGAGATAATTTTAGCACTTCCTCATAAAAATAAACTTTTTTTATTTTATTTTTTATATCTGTGGACTTTTTTTTACATTTTGTTGGAACTGGATGGTTCCACCCTGTTGGTGACATTACTGCATAATTGTTTTTAAATATTACCAAATTTTTATGTATTTTTTACCAATTTATTCATTTTTTTAAAATATTTTAGTAATCATATTGTCATTAGAAAGCTGGCCTCCATTGACCTGCCTGGTTGAATACAGTAATTATATTCAACCTGCAGGGGAGTCCAGAGTTCTCAGGAGGGTCTGGAGAGACCCTCTTGGAAACTTGTTTAATTTTTTAATGGATGCCGCCATCTTGCGAGAGGCAAAAGCTCTTGCAGTGACGCTTGTGACCACTCTCCAGAGCGGTGATCACATATATTCAACCATGACCTGTAATGTATACTGGCCTAGGCTGACTCGGCCTAGGGCGGCAGATCCAGAAGGACGGCAGTCTCCAGTACAAAGCCAGGGCACAAGTCATCCTTTCGGAAGATCAAGCCCCAATGTCCTGTCGTTCAATGGGCTTGTTATAGAAGAGCTCTTTGATCTCCCCAACGGGTCTATTTATGCTATGGAAGCTTTTTTGGGTCAGCACAACCTCCATAGTCTTTATAAAACTAATGCCTGTTTTTTTAAAGGCACACAGCTCTACGGCAGTCCCAAAGGTAAATACATAACTGACTATAACAATTTTTTAGTGGTGTAAAAATGCAGTGCATATAAATATTTAGGGATCTTTTTAACAATTGTAATAATCTGTAGTGTGATTATTCCTACCTTACAATGGTAAACCATCTGGTGACTACCAAATTCCTTTTATAAAAATGTATGCTATTTTATCTAATCATTCACACAAGGGATTATACCTGAAACTAAATATACCAGGTGTATTTTAAAAATGGTAGCCAGCATTCATTCCATAGAATAAAAAGAACAAAACGACTCTTATTTTTCTGACGTTTATATAAAGAGCAAAATGTGTCTAAGAAACTTCTCAGCCCCAAGGCATTGTCATTGAAGGACGTACCCCCACAAATAGCGCCCCACAAATGATTGAAGATTATGCCCGCATTTCACCTGCTATAGAACCTTTTAGACTGTGTGCCAGCAGTGTGAATATATATTCAGAAAAATATGATGTGTTAAAGACCATTAAAAAAACTTAAGCCTTAAAGGTATAATATAATGTACAGAAATTTGACAAAAATGAAATCCAAAAACAGAATTGTTTGCTTAGCCCTAGTATAAGCCACCTATTGAATGTGTTGTGCATACTATATCAGGATTATTACAGGATTGTTTCTTTAAAAACAACATATTGTGCTAGTACTTGGATGGGATGTACTTACTGTACCTACTGTCTGATTCTTTTTCATTTTATATTTATGTGGCTAACCACTGTGGATCTCTCTCTCTTTAATGCACAAGAAATGTGTATGTACTGTTTCAGGGATACATAATAAATTATGTACTTCTGGATATGTGCAGGATCAAAGAGTTTTAAGGTAAAACTCCAAGTGATGGTAGTTTAAAAAGGAAATATACCAAGTAAAACCCAAGTAACACAGACTATTCCATCAAAACCAAATTTCCTGAAATTAGATTTCTTTTTAAAATTTTGCTGAAAATCAACTGCAACAAATATAAAGGACATACTGCTTATTAGAATTTTGTTAAAGAAAATCAGTTGCAAAAAATTATTTCACACATCATCCCATGTATCAACAAGGCACAGCAGCCAAGCTATATTAAGCAGACATATCAAATGTTAAATTAATGTTATGCTTGTTGTCATTATTTGTGGCAGTTCAAATTGACAATTCCTTTTATTGTAATACTGGATGCTGCTTCATTGCTCATCTTAACTTTTTTGCCAAGGACCATGTTGTATGTATAATCAGGGCCAGAATAAGCAGTCCTGGCCCTAATCTGTACATGAATGCATATAATAGCTCTGAGGTTACTTTAAGTTTTTATAGTGTCCCCATCCCAAATGCATTTGCCCTTTTTCCTGCCCCAGACCCCCATGCAGGATGGATGAACAAATCTCCTGGTATGCAATATACCTACCTAGCCAGCTCTAGCTCTGGAGCTAATGCTCCATCTGGAGATTTGTCATTAAATGTTGGCAGACCATGTATACAAATTTCTACCATTAAACCCTTCCTCTCCCATGGATCCCTTTAAGCATGTCTATAAGGGATACTGGACCCCCATTTTATGAAAATTATTGGACTGCAATTTTAAATTGATTTACATAAAATTGACTTAAATTGACTTAAGTTTACCTGTGTATATACTCCCGCCACCCACGTGGAGCATCAAGCGCTCCATATTTCTATCTCCTTGCCTGTAGATGGCAATTAGCTTTACCTCATCACAGTTCTGTGTTTTCCTTCTGCCTGAGATGTGGCTCAAGCATTTCACTGCATTTCCTCTGCATCCACCAGGGTTGGCTTGGGAATTCCTGGACTCCCCTCTGCTGCTGGAGATCAAGCTCTGGTGCCTCACATCCCTGAACGTCTTGCTGCAGCTGGGGATGGGGCACTTTTGGCTCATATCCCACTCCCTCTGACTGATGCAGGGGATGGGGTACCATCACCTCATATCCCTGAATCTGGTTGCCACTGGGGAAGGAGTGCCACACATATCTCCATTTTAACTTGCTCTTCTTCTTGGCAAGTATGGATTATCTTTTAGAGCAGGGCTCAACAAACCTGCTTGGCTACAGGGGGTGCTGAGGTGTGTGCCACAGGTGAATGTCACCCAGGCCGCAGTGTGACCCTGCCATGTTACAGAGGCAGCAGCAGGCAGCTTGCATACAGTGTAGACAGGTCTCCTTGAGGTAAGAGTGAGAGGGGGTGAGAGGAGGAGCAGTGTATGTGTATGTATAGTTTTACAGTCAATGTGTATATGTGTTTATGTATAATCTATATCTCAGTGTGATTAAGCATCTTCTTCAGTACTCCATATGTGTCAGGACCCGGGCAAGCAGATCAGGTAGGAGCCCAGTTGCAGGGGATACTAGGGGCTCTGTCTTTACCCCTTGATGCATCATGATGGGTAAGTAGGTACAGACAGGCACACAACAGACAGAAAAGCAGGACTGGAATAAAATAATAAAGGGGAACTGTAGCGAGGACAGGGGAACTATGATTCATTGCACCAAATAAAAACTTGACAACAGAGCAATCAACAAGTAGCCAACTTGAATATGTGGTCACATTTCCTAAATTTGAAAGTAATTAATTTGTAATGTACATTATACCAACTTATTATTATTGTTTTATAAGAGATTTACTGCTAACCCCAAACATATGTAATACATAGGTAATATCTCTTTTTTTTATTAGTGGATCAAAGTTTTCTCTTTGATTTACATGCTGCTGAGGCAATATTTCCCTAAACAAATCTATCTTATTTGATGAAAAAATAATTGATTGCTCAAATGTACAGAAGCCGGATGGGAAAAAGACAATGACATTTTCTTCTGAAATTTAAAAAAAAAAAAGACAGAAGATCTTTTCATAAAGGTCAACATTTCCCATAGCTTCAAGTCGACTGCAGTACAGACACACAAAACATTATTTCATTTGTACCGCCTAGTTGTGAATTCACATTTATTACAGTACCATAAAGTTACAGCAATTGGCTATTTTAAAGTGTTAGCTTTAATAGATGTTACTTTAAGTAGTTTATTTATTAAAGCCACATAAAGGAGACTAGAGAGCTAGTACATAGAAATATTCCAAAAAGTTATATATACCTTTTTTGTAAAGCAAAACGTTATTTTATGTTCAATGCCTTCTAATTATTTTAAAATAAAGGAAGCAATCAACTGCTTCTAGCCCCAAAGGTTGAAGGAAAGTTACTTAATGCACGAACTGATTGCAGAATTGATGTTTTTTTTAATGAACCGATTTAGCTGCAAGAAAGCTTGGTTTTCCGGCAGTTTACAGGTCTGTCAATTGGGTATGAGAGTTAGGAAATATGATTTAGAACCCAGGACAACAGCTGGTCTCGTTCAGTGATTTGAACACAGCTGCCACTGATAATGTTCATCTCTTTTTAGCACTGGTACAAGGCAAGTCACATAAAGTTACATGAAAGCATGGAAGAAAAGTGAAAGCCAGTGACCAAATACAAATGTGGCAAGTGAAGGCCATATAGAATCTAAGTTTGATGTTACATTACATGTAGACTTTTACAGAAAATTACTGTAACATAATACATATGCATATCCCCAACACTTAACCTTCTTTGGGCAGGCGAGGTTAGAGGTAGGCTGGGGGGGTATTATTATAGACAGTACCAGGGGCTTGACCACCATTTTATCCATCCAGCCACCTTGTGAAGAACTAGTGGGCTGGTCAAGGGAGATCATTTGATCTTTGTATGGAGCCCCTGATCCTCGGCCAGATTAAAGAGTTTTAGTCCATGGAGCAATTACACAGGAAGGGCCCCTTCTCTGGAATACCTGCCTTTAGCAAGCTTTTTTCCCCTTTTTTCCCCCTCTAAAGCTATACAAAATATTACCAAAACAGCATCTCCCACGTACAGTGATACCACACATGCATGGGTTTGTCAGGTTTCTTGGGAAGTGTGCATTTTTCAATTTGGAACTTTGACATCTGGTCCTTCAGCCCCCATGTCTTATTTGGGACATCTTTAAAGCCGGTCAATTTAATTTACCCCATTAAACCATATATGTTTGAAAACTAGACACCCCAGGGTATTTCAAATAGTGGTATTTTAACACTTTCCAAATTTTACCACCAGCCTTTGTCAAAATTTGTGGTAGCCATTTTCTGTGTCTTTTTTCACACACATTGTATACCCCAATATATGTTCAAAAATATCTCCTAAATACAGTGGTACCACCCATTCATGGGTTTGTTGTTTAGGGGACAAAGGCCACATTTGGGAGGTGTTGCTTTTTTTCTTTTCATGTTGACATCTGGTGAGTCTGTGCCCATGTCCTAATTGGACTAGTATTTTAACATTTTCCATGGCTTTCTGGGAAGACACAGAGCTAATTTTAGCTCATAAAAATAAACCTTTTTACATGTATTTTTTATATTTTTGGACTTTTTTACATTTTGTTGAAACTAGCTGTTTTTTTTATTTCTTTTTTTATATTTTACTAATCACATTGTGATTAGAAAGCTGGGCTCCATTGACTTGCATGGTTGCATGTAGTACTTATATTCAACTAGCATGGAAAGCCCAGAGTTCTCAGGATGGTCTGGAGTGACCCTCTTGCAAACTTGTTTATTTTTTAATGGGCATCGCAATCTTGCAAGAGGCAAAATCTCTTGCAGTGGTGCTTGTGACTGGAGCGGTCTCAGTGCGTCCTGGGGTGGGTTTTCAGTGTCACCCAACAGAAAGTCTGTAGCTTCTTCTGGCGTTAGGTATCAGAAACATTGCATTTGTAATTTAGGTACCTAATAAAAGCTTAATAATGTTTATCATCATATCACCTCTCTCAAGAGGGCCCAATTGAGTTCTGGTAAAAGGATCCACTAAAAGTAGTATAAAATGTATCAATATTTAGAGGATACATTACAAAGAAAATGTATTTATAACATTAATTTATGTGAAACTCATTTAAAATCTTTTCAAATGGTATTATACTCCAGGTGTCATATGCAGATTTAACACTTCCCAAAATAATCTATGCTGGAGATGTCACTCAGCTAATGGGACAGTTTCACACACTTTCCCCCAAGTTGGAGGTACAAGGGAGAGCTTGCCCAGTGGCTCTGCCTTTTGCGGAAGTATTCCAAAATGCCAGAATAACAAAGACAGATTCACAGATAAAGAGAAGCATTTCTGTACCCCTCTTTATCCGCAAATCTGTCTGCATTATTCTGGTCACTTGGAGTACTACCCCAAAAGGTCAGAGCCATGGAGAAGCCTCTCCCCCTTTCCTTCAATTGGGAGAGAGGTTGTACCAGGAAGCTCCACATTCTTGCAGAAGTGCCCCAGAAGGTCTGGTTCACAGAGAAGCAGAAGAAAAAAGACACAAGGAGATGCATTCGAAAAAAGAACACAGAAGAACAAGAAGCAGTGCTGCAGGAAAAGAGATAGGGATGCAGAAGGGGTTGGCGTAGAAGATAGGATGAGAGAGAGAGAGAGACCGTGTGAGTGAAGGTCTGAGAAAGTGTGTGAGAGAGAATACGAGTGAGACAGTAAGAGCGAGTAAGAGTGAACAAGCAATGAAAAGGAAAATCATTATATAATGATAAGTCACTGAATGTATCTGGAGCGCTGTATAATAACTGTCACGCTGTACCACTGTCTGTGCCTGCTTACTGTATAATTATAGAAGTCATGCTATATATTTGCTGCTATATATACATACATTTATGATGAAGTATCCCACTGCAGAAAAAACTTGAACCCAGTTCTAAACAGATAATCTTCTAAAAACACTGCAAGTTGCTTTCAAATATTAGCAGGTTTGATGTTGATACATATTTTTTTAATATGGTTATGTTTTTGGGGGTTTTTTTTAATAAAAACTTCAAACTAAAAACAAGGTTGCTCTAAATGTGTTTACTTTGTCATCCTGGCTTGCAGAGAATTTCACCAAATTCTTCTTTTTGGCCAACCTGACATATCTCCTTGTTTAGTCTCAAGGGATAGAGAAAAGGGTCTGTTTGTTTGAGAAATTTGTATTCCTATAATAATTAATTTAATAATAAAATGGAAAAAAATAGTAAAATGTACTATTATTGCTTGCTATAGTAATGGGTGTAAATCCCCAATGTGTGATGTCACCATAAGATTGTAGTTAAAAATATGCATGCTCTACATCATTTGAACAACTGCTAGATAACAGGAGTATTGCTAATAAGTCTTGTTGCTCATTATTTTAATCAAGGGGTAAATGCACTTGAAATTTGGCAGCCAGGAAAGACTGTGAAAGTCTATAAAAGCCAACTTTGTCAACAGAGGTATTAAGCATTCTGAGCAAGGGCCTGGAATCTTTTTGAAGAAAAGACTTCAAAGAAAGTGAGAGAAAAGAAACAATGTCTAATCTTCATACAAATGTGCTCAGGGGTTCTCTAAGCTCGAAGTCTTTCAAGATTTAAGAATTAATTATCAGTTGCCAGAAGCAAGCTTCCTCACAGGTAACTAGTATAGCAATTTGAGTCCTTTAGGTGTAAAAATCATGAAACTATATTAAACTGATTAAAAAGCTGAGTAAAACATTATATTTCCCTTTGGTGTGCTTGTAAATTTGTTTTACTATGTGATTTGCATCATTTATTTACTATTTTAAGCTTGGATGTCAGTGTTTTGTAATTTTTGTCACACAAGTATATGTTACAAAATACTGATTTTTTAAGACAGTCTGCTGTTTGATGAATCCTGGTGGCCAGATCATATTTTGTAGTTTTGCAAGATTGTTTAAGTTTAGTTGGATTTAAATGCAGTCTTATAAACAGATTACCCTTTACCCAGGGAATCCTATTTACATAATATCAGAAGTTAAGCTGTTTTATAATTTAAGGCAAACAGTGCATCAGATTGCATGGTTTAGTTGTACAAATATAAAACATAATAATATTTATAATAAGAAAAAATATGCTTTCCCCATTGTTTTCTCTTTTATGTTAAACAAAATATTAAATGCCCCAACTTACCCAAAATATATGTCTGTGAATACATGTAGTTTGCACAGGAAGCTCATTTAAGTATAGAATACAACATAGGTAGACATGCATATCATGGAGCTAAATGCCATAACTATATTAAAGAAACACAGTCGACAAAGAAAATGCACATTTACTCAAGTATGACATTAGCTTTTGTTAACTATAACTCTCATTAGCAGCATTCCAGCTGGGGGTTAAAAGGGGATTTTCCTATTCGATAGGGAGGTTATAGTACTACCATGTAATGTCATATGTACAAAGCATCCTGGGTCCACTTGGCACTCAATGGATTAAAAGTATCATATTTGCATCATTGCTGATAATTCTTCACAGTAATGTTTTTATCACATCCTCTGCCAGATTGTAGATATTTGATTCCTTAGTGTTTTATTAGATTTTTAAGCAATAAACAATAAATCATTTTAGTTGTTCTTTTTTTGGACTTGATCCAGAATATGGTGATGGTGCATTCAGCATTGCATGTATTACTATAGATACAGTCTGACCTGTTATCTGCAATATGACATGAGGACTTCCCTTTTTAGCCTTCCGATGTCTCACTGGTCATACACCCAAGCATCCTACAAGCATTTTCTGCTGCGTTGTAACACTGCCTTCATATATTTAGGTCATCAGAAATAATGACTTCTAAACCTATTTTTTTCTGTTGATGCTGCCAATACTGTACTATTTTTATACTACATTTTGGTTTAGGATTTTTAATGCCCCAAGTGTATTATTTAACAGTTAACTGCAGTTTCTGCACTGTTGCTTATTCTACCAATTTACTTAAATATTGTGTCATTTGCTTATTCACAGATACTGTCTATAGTGCTGCAAATCTGTGTATTATTAACAAAAGGTATACATTTCCATCAATATATTTGTAATTATAACATAACGTATAAAAAGGAAATTATTCTAATAGTAACTTGAATTAATCAATATATACTCCATTAGTAACAATTCTCTCTTATCTGTCATTCAGCTATTGCCTTATCCACCAAGATATTTTAATATCCAAACCTAAGCTCTAAGTTTATTAAAAAGCTGGTTCTGCATGATAACGTCAAATGTGTTGCTGAAATCTGAAGCAATTAAAAATTGGGAAAATTGTGAATCACAAATCAATTGGAGAACTGTTTTATAACTTCAGATAAATTAGGACTAATGTATTGCATTATACTCATCAATAATGTAGTATATTCATAAATTCCCTGTTCTACTACAATTTTGTTTCAATAATGTTGTTTCAAATTTTCCACTCACCATATGCAATGTATACTTTTGATAATGCTTTCTATTCTCTGACTAAATTGGAAAACAACAATTCATTTGCACCTTGCTAATTTTTACTGTGCTATTCATGGAGAAATTGTATTGTTGGATTAGAGTCTCCCTGGGAATAAACTGAAAGATGACCTTCAAACAAATCTTTCAGACAATAACTTTCTGGCACGCACATGTTTTATATTTGAAATATTTATGTTTGGAAAAAAGTTTTACTTTTTCCACTTAAAAACCCTAAATATTTTATTCCTGAAAAATGCATAATCGCAGTAGCATTGTGTTATCCAAGCACTGATATGACATTTATAACTCTCATGTCATCACATAATGTGATATAAACATAAAAACATGTTATAGAATTTATTATATTCCACAAAAAACAAACGTATAAATTACTTAAATTTTTTTAAATGACACACTTGAAAAGACCACTTGTATTAATGCTTGGGTAATGCTACTCCCAGCTTTGTTGTTCCTGGAGGTGCCTAATGGAGATTATTTTCTTTAAACACACCACATCCATTGGACTTTTAAGGGGAACTAATGTCTTCACAACTAAATCCCCTCCCAAACTTAAAGTATCTACATCTTGTACATTTTGTTTTCAATAATGGTAGTTTTGGAAATATTTTGCTTACCGTATAATACCGTATTTGCTCGATTATAAGCTGAGGTTTTTTCAGAGCAAATGCTCTGAAAAATACCCCTCGTCTTATAATCGAGGTCGTCTTATAATCAGACCTCAAAAAATGTCCGCTGGGGCCAGGCTGCAGGAGAACAGGAAGCTAGCAAAGTGTCACATAATTCTGCCTCCCCCTCCTTCCTCTGGGGGCGGGGCCAGAGAAGTTGCTCGCACAGCCGGGCCCCTGCAGAAGTCTTCGAGTGAGAGATCTGCAGTTCAGGTAAGGGGGTGGGGGAGGGTTTTTGAGCAAGTATGTGTGATTAATGGAATGAATGAGTATTTAAATGTTTGTGAATGAGTGTGTGATAGCATGGATGTGTAAGGGGGGTGGTGGTGGTAGCATGGCATAGGGAGGCTCACACTCCTATCATCCCCAGGTTCCAGCATGTACTGGCTGCCTTGGCTTTATAGGAGTGTGATTGCTGTTAGCAGTTATATATATATATGGCATATAGGGGGGTAAAAGCCATATCATGTGGCAGAGTGGCATATAAGAGGGTATAAGACATTTCTGGAGGCAGAGTGGCATATAGAGGGTTAAAAGGCACATCATGGGGCAGAGTGGCAAATAGGGGGTATAAGGCATTTCTGGGGGCAGAGTGGCAACCTTGGGTGCATAACTGGGGGGGCAGCTTGGCAAAAAAAAGGAAATAAAAAAATATATTTTTCTCAATCATAGCTTTTATTAAATATGAAAAAATTGTTTACATGAATTAATATTTACTAGTAAAACTTTTTTTCCTATAGGGTAGTCTTATATTCAGGCTTTTTGTTTTTTTCCTAAATTAATATTTAGATTTTGGGGGGTCGTCTTATAATCAGGGTTGTCTTATAATCAAGCAAATACGGTAATAGACTTTTTCCTTAGGTAGGCTAAAATAGGTAGAAAATCTAGCTTAATGCTTTTTTCTGTCCAACAATATTAGTGACTTTCATGATTATCTAATTCTAGTACACTGGTCCTTATAGACTTGCTTATATAGACTTTATAGACTTGAATGTTTTAAAATATAACACTCATTACCAGAAAAATATTCTACTAAATAACAAGACAGCTGGGTGTGATTGTGTGTATAACTCATGCAGGGCTCAATCTGCCTAATGCCTTTAAGGGATTTTGGATTGACACCAATGACATGCATGTCTCCTTTACTTTAATGAATTCTTCCCATTTAGTGAGCTTTCACCAAAGACCGGCCTAATCAGTATTTTCAATATACCTTCTTAATAATCCACAAGCTGCAAGATAGACGCCATTTGTTTCCAACAGCTTTAATATCTCCAGACTAAAGAGTTGTCTAATTAATGTTCACTACATTACTGTCTTAGTCTCTCTCAAACTTCTAGAAGAGTGTAAACATGCAGGAGCATTGCCCTCTTCTCCTTCTGTATGATAGTTTGTGCTTTTCGTTTTACTGTTTGTTAGTATTTTTCCTAATAAAAAGTACTAAGCAATTTGTTAATAGCCTATAATGGCAAATGAATGATTCGCGGAATTATATGCCTTCTTAAGTTAATTTAGGAAAAATTAAACTATTTGTATAAATCACTGAATTAAGTTCTAGTGTTGGATAGTTAATAGCTGGAACCACTATTTATTGAGCAAACAGTTGCAACACTGGTATATATGTCCCAAAGTTTCAAATATAGCAATAGCCAACAATCCTATTACATTTTATTGATGTAACTCAGCTGGATTTACTTTTTCCCCGGATATGTGATTTATCATGGATTTACTAAACAGCTTCTTAACTTATATCTTATCCTGTCTTAAAATTGCATCTCTTTTATCTGTGTTCCCCCATCAGGGTATTAACTTTATTTTGGTACGTATTAAATATATTTATGTGTGCATTACATATACTGATATTTTGCTCCACTCATTTCAAATCATACAATCCATTTTATCGATGCTTCCACTATGTCAATCAGATTCCATTTCAGATAACCAGTATGAAAAGTCTCCTTTAAATCACCTATTTGAGGACCTTCAGATGCAAATGAGTAGGGGAATCCATTAAAATGAGTACATTAAAAAAATAATGTATTTACTATTTTTATGAAACGATTTACTACTTGGTTTGTTTGTCCAATCACCAAAGTCAGTTTAACCACCAATGCATTAAATGAGGTTTAATTGATGGAAAGACAAAGCCTGCAAACACTTGAGGAGTAAGGTGGTTATGGTATGTATTTTCATGTATTGTTATGAAAAGGAAAAAACAAAACATAATGATTACACTGGAAACAGGAAGATAAAAATACAAGGAATGTGTGTTGTCAAGCAGTAAAATGTACACGTATTCAGATGGCATGGACTAGGTTTACAAGTAAAGTGATATATTTCACTTCTAGCCATAAGCAAAACCCATTTTGCAGCCTACAGTTGTAGATCCTTTGGGTGCTTGTAGGGTTACTGTATTTCCCAAGGTATAAGACGCTCCCATGTATAAGACGCACCTTAATTTTGGGGCCCGAAATTTGAAAAAAATGTATTATCATAAAATTCATACTCATCATCCTCATCACTCCCATCCATTAACTGCCCCTAAATTAAACCTAAAGACCCCATTAACCATAACTGCCCCTAAATTAACCCTAAATGCCCCATTAACCATAACTGCCCCTAAATTAACCTTAAAGACCTCATCAACCATAACTGCCCCTAAATTAACCCTAAAGGCCCCATTAACCATAACTGTCCCTAAATTCACCCTAAACACCCCATTAACCATAACTGCCCCTAAATTAACCCCCCACCTCCCCTAACTTTCAGCAGCCCAAATATAATTTTTTTACTTACTATTAGATTAATTGCTTAGCCATGTGGACGCTATAAGGAAAGGGGCGGGGCCAATGATCAGTGTAACTGCAGGAAGACTGTTAATCAGAAAGGGGCGGGGCCGATTGTCAGTGTGACTGCAGGGAGGGACTGGGAAGTAGTAACTGCAATCTACAACCACTGTATAAGAGGCACCTAGTTTTTAGACCCCCAATTTTTAAAAAAAAGTTGCGTCTTATATATGGGGAAATACGGTGCTTTGAGCAGTACCGTAAGTGTTGTCCTGTCTGTATTTAATCCTCAAAACTTCTAATGATAATTTAAATGATTAAATTATGCTCACAGCACAACTTGTGGGATGATTGAAATGCTACTTCACCATTATTTGCTATAAAAAAGTCAAAGTAGTACTTTGTAAAGAACCCAAGCATATTTGTTCTTTAAGACAATTCCCGGACTTTTCATCTGAAAGTCAACGACTTCTTCCCTTGATAGGGAAGCATTAGATGCAGTGAAGGATCAAACACTCTACATGAAGTAATTAGATCAAAATTCCAAATTCAGTACAAGATTAAATGGATAAAAGCTGTTTATTAATTCTGTGTGTGGGAATTGTACCAGAAATGTATTAAGCATCATGCCACTAGGCCTAAGAAGGGTGGTAGGTCAGTTGTGGTCTGTGCTCTTTAGACACAGATCTATGTCACAAGCTCTTTTGGGAAGTTAACAGTACAGGAAGCTGAGATATGATGCCATGTATTGGCAATATGGATTGTGTAGCTGCTAGAAGCAGCACTGATATATGGTTTGGAAGGACTGGTCGTGCTATCACTACTACTACTACTATGCCAGACAAGCCCCCAAATGGCAAGGTAAATTTGAAGGGGCTTTTGATTCTTTTATTCAATATAGGCCATAATGAATAATCAATTTTCCTGGCCAATGATCCCTCGAGATCATGCTTCTGAAGAGCTCCAAAACCTCCCACATGTTCCCTATTTTTGCATGCATATTCTTAAGACTGAGGTGCCTTTGTCACCGAAGGAAACGTTTATAAATGCTATCAATAACTGATGTAATGTTGAGTACACTATGTGCATATAGAGAAATATGCCTAATTGTGGAATTGTTAGCTACCTCGTAGTTCTAGATTTTTTGAAAACCATATTTTAGCTTTCAGAAGTGTCTTTATTGTCTGAAAAGTTGTTGCAGAGTGTAAAAAAATACTACTGGGCAGCACTAGGTACCTTTCGTGCAAGTCCCTATTTTGCCTGACATTTTCTAACCTGAAACTTTGTTCGTTGCCTGTAGGAATGAACAGATGAATTGTCTCTTGAGACAAAAGTCTATTTTTGAAGTACACAATACTGCTGTGCACACTGAGTTACAGCTCAGTATATCATGCAAAACCATCTGTTGCATGCGGGCTTGATCAAAAAGCGAATATAGTATTTCACAATTTTCTTAGATTTGGTCTTTTGTATATTTAAAAACATGCTCTGTTATACCATTCAGCAACTTTAAAGGCACATTTGATATCAGCTCATTTTGTTCATAGATTTACATAAGATGACAACACAAGCAAATATACAGTATATTGCACTAATGTGTTGATATGTGTGTAAATATATATATACTACCGTTCAAAAGATTGGGGAAATGTCCTTGTTTTTGAAAGAAAAGCACATTTTGTTCATTAGAATAATATCAAATGGATCAGAAATTTGTTGTAGACATTGTTAATATTGTAAATCACTACTGTAGCTGAATGCGGCTGATTTTAATATCTTCATAGGCGTACAGAGGCCCTTTGTGTTCCAATAGCACATTGTATTAGCTAATCCAAGTTTAAAAGTTTAATTGGTCATTACAAAATCTTTTTTAGTACACCTATAAATGTCCTTGTTTTCTATGAAAACAGCTAAGTGACTCCAAACTTTTTGTTTTTTGTTTCATTTATATTATTATATAGGAGGCAATATAAGTTTTCACTGCATGGCCAATCATTTGTCACCTGTAATACCTGGTTATTCATCCAACAAACCGCATTCGCCCGAATATCAGACGAGGTTTTTCTCAGAAAATAGAGGTCTGACTATAAGACTAAGATCCAGATCTCCTGCAGCGCTGCAGGGAACTTGGATCCTCTTCCTTGGCATCCAGTGGATGTCTGTGCGATGCACTAAAGGTGATTGGGAGCCAGTGGAGGGTTTCACAGAGTTAGGAAGCAGCGTACAAGGAAGAGAAGCCTAGCAGCGGCATTTAGGACAGACTGTAGAGGAGAGAGAGTCGAGACAGTGGAATGCCAACCAGATGAGGCATATCTGGGGGACAGAGTAAAATATAAGGGGGGATAAGACATACCTGGGGGTTTTCTTATAATCAAGCAGATACGGTATTTAAAACCATCACACTTTTCTAAGTTTTCTTTGGATTGATCTTTTTATATGACACAAGCTTGCCTTTGTGATGTTTGGGAGTTGTCATATTAACTCAAGTATAATGCATGCCCTTTAAATTTAACTTCTGTAAACCCACCTATAAGGTCCATAGCCTGTCGGGCCTTTTAAATGATCTCACCTTCAATGTAGTGCATTACTAGGATTTACAGTACTTTATAATAATAGTAATAAAAAATCAACCCAGAATTGCAAAATATTAAAATTAAGTTAAGGACTTTGAAAACACCAGGCTGGATTTTGTGTACTTTTACGTATGATTACTACATATAAACTCCCAGCATTAAAGTGGGACACAAAACCCGCATGGTTAAGCTTCCCGCAGAAACACTACATTTTTCCTGACACTGTTAAAATATTATAAAATTCTGCAAAATAATATAAGATAAAATGTGTGCTTGATTCATCTCTGCATTTATACTGAAACTAATTTAGCATCACACATATGACCTGCCATATAATATATATGGTATCATATAAATAATCTATATGTCACGTATTTGAGAGGATTTATTTGCATTTTAGCTTTTTTCCATTTCTTTGCCCAATATCTAAAAACACACTTCAGACATCAAAAATGAGTGATGCACATAAAATGCACAAGATCTGCCTGTCTGTGTCATAAAATTTCTCCCTACGGGGTAAATAATGCTCAATAGCTTGGTAAGTCGAAATATAAGCATGTTCAATGTCTTTCTTGTGCTGCTGGAATTTTGAGAAGATTCAGGTACCATGGCAACAAGATTGGCAAAGCTAAAAAGAAAGCAAGGATAATATATATATATATATAGAAATATACCCAAACATAAGTATATAGATACACAAATGCACACATAAATAAACATATGTATAGCATTGTCTTTGGATTTTTTTAAACTTTTTTATTAGAAATGTCAAGATTAGGTAGGTGCTATAAAATCGTCATTATACACATTCATAATTTAGACCAAAAGTTAAAAGTAAAAAAGTATATGACATTTACTATGGTAAACATATCACCAAATATGACAGCAGGTGAAAGCCATAAATCTACTCGATTCTTGGACTTGGATAGCGTTTTGCATACTCCATAGTTCTTATGATAAACTCTCTAGTGGCATTTGCCTATCTTTGGGAATTAAGATTTGTACTAATATGTCTAAATGTGTGCTAATGTTATTGTACATTTTAAAGGTAACAGAACAGTAAAGATTGGTCAACAATAAAATGACACTCATAGAATGCTATCTTTTGCCAAAACCTTTTATCATCACCATTTTTAGGTTACTCTATTCTGCCTCTTTGTCTCCAATATTTTACCCCAAAATAGAGTGTGATTATCCTAGGCAGCTCTAAACAGACTGAGAGTCTATTAAATCCCATTTTTTATCTTGGGAGGAGTATAGAAAACAAATAAATAAGGTGTATGTAAACAATTTAAAAAGTGCTATGAATATTCCAAAATATGTTTTTCTTTAACCCTCAATATATATAATTAAAATAGTTTAAAAATGCTTCACACCTTTTTTTAATGTTTGCTTATATTATTAATTTTAATAATGTTATATATATATTGTAATTAATGTTCCATTGAGCGCCTCAGTATCCTTATTTACATTTTAGGTGTTATAGTTTTTGGTGCTGTATGCAAATAGATTGTTACAAGAAGTCATCAATAGTAGTCTGCATTAGCTGATTCCCATTGCATTGTAAGTAGTCTGGTTTCTGTTTGGCATACATTTTATTTCTGTTTATTCCCGTCTCTTAAAACTTTGCACCAGGGATAGAATCAACAGCATTTTTAACACAATGTGTTATGAAGCTAAAGAACAGGTGTTTCACTTGTAAGATACAATAACGTATAACAAAATATTTAGGAAAGCCAAGAGCTGCAGTGATAGCTTTGATATATGCTTTTTATTTCTGCAGTGGAAAATGGAAGAATAAGAATTGTTAGATACCAATATGATCTGACAGTTGTGTTAGATGTGAGCTTCCAGGGAGTCTTCAGGGCAAACACTACTGGAGATATATACAGATCTCTAAAAAATATGCACACACAAGCAGTGTACACATGACTATTTTTCTGTTCTGCTATATCACTAGCTGAAATAACAGCTCGGCAGAGCTCATCAAAAGAAGTCTGCTGGATGGTGTAAAATATTAAAAAAGAAAGGGAATTCAGAATGATGCTGCACTGAATAATAATTGTCTCACGAGTAGGAATATTATTTAATAGTTCAGTATAACTTTAGGGACTAAACAGGCTTCACATTGTGTATAAAACAATTTATTAATACAGCATAACTGCAAACAAAAAGTATTCATTGTCTTTCTGTCATTGTATCATTGTCTAGTAGAACTTTTGCATAAAGGAACATGATGATGTCAAAAATAGAGGACAGTGGAAAGATCAATACATGCACTTGCAATTATGTTAACACAATATATCAATCACCTTATGTGATCTTTATTCTTTGCAAGTACTATTTAGATGGCAAAGACTACTTAATAAGAAAGATCAATAATTTTTAAGTACCTTCAAATGGAAATTATTTTTTTATGTCAAATAAAGCCTTCTCAGCATGTGTCCCACTAGCAATAAATAAGATACAGAACAATATAATTCACAACAATTCTTCAACAAAACGCTGGTATTTTAGGACAAAAATTATTGATCACACCAATACATTTTAGATTAAAATACTTTTCAATGCACATGGCCTTTTAATAAAAAATATTGTGCTGTGGAATTTGTAATGTAAATATAAAAAAAAAAAAACACTTAAAAACACTTAGAGAAAAACCTTACCCCAGCAAGCAATCATTACTATTTATCTACCAATTCTTGAAACAAATAAATTTAAATTATCACTTCAAATATTCTTCATATAACGGTTTACAACTTGTGTGCATCGTTCAAGTGTAAGCTGATGGTGTGAAACACATTGCAAAAATGAATTCAATGATCCTGAAGCCAGTATATCAGGAAATTAGCCTAAAAGGTGCAGTTAGTCCCTAGATCACTATGCTTCTATATAAATGTAAAGCATTTATTTTAATGTTAATGTATGCAAGTATAACCTACTGTTATATCTTAGTAATCAAATAATCTAATGGCAGAAGAGGATGAGAGGCAATAATAGCAAGTTCAGTTGTATTTTAGATCAATCTATTCTGCCTCTAAGCTTCCAACAGTTTATCCAAAATAAAAGTTTGGTTTTTGATTATTTAAAACAAAAGTGTTTTTATTATCCTAGGAAGATCTAACCAGGCTGAGAGTTTACTATATCCCAGCTTTGGTCTTGGAGATTGGCAATGTATAGTGAAGAAATACATACTGTGAATGTAAACAATATATCAAGTGCTATCAATCCTTTATAAAAATCAATCCGTTAAAAGAGATCGGTAAGTTTTCCATATACCTACATTTCAGTTTCGTGCACACTGACATATCGTAATAATTTGTATAAATATTTGAAAATATGAGACAGTGTACATGAAGGCTGTCTAGCTACCTTGTAAAGGCACATGTTACAACTATTTTTAATAGTTAATGAGTTGAAATTAGGCATACATTTTAATTAAAAAGTGCCATTCTTATTTTATAGCTTGATTGTTGACTTCTGGTAAAAATGCAGTACAAATAAACTTGGGAATTTTTACTGACTATATTGTATATCAACAATGGACATGGTGGCTTTGGACATTGTTTTACTTTATGTATCTATAAAAAAATAAATTTCACTGGGATTTTTTTATGTTGTTCACTATATACTATAAATCCTTTGTTTCTTACCCCCAAATTTCTAAGAACTTTGAACTATTTTCTTCTATCATGATGCATATGCATGATTACACTTTTTGAAGTTTAGTTAGACTTTTCCCAATATTGGAAATTTATACATGGCTGAAGATGCTTGAATATTTGCAATGAATCATGCATACAATTGAGCTAACACTTTCTCTCTATGATCTAGGGATTATGATAATTGAAGTGGAAAATACACAATTTGTACTTTTCTTAAGTAATCTGCTGAGTACACATACTGCCCAAAGAGGGTAATTAAAACATATAAGTAAACAGAATTTCAGCAAACTGGAAAATTAGTTTAAAAACTTTTACAAGTAGGTTTGCTGTATATAATAGACAGGAATGATGAGCATTAGTTGGTTGCTTTCAGGCAATATATTTTCTATACCAGTGTAAATGGATATAATGCGATACAAGGTAGAGCTGGCACGTTCTGACCTGGGGGCAGGTACAGCTGGGTGAACCTCTGGCCTCTTGCTGCCCAGTAACTAGCACACACATACACATACTAACACTGAAAACGTAATCACGCCTCATCATACCACCTTATATCTCACACCTTAAGTGGAAGCAAATTAACAATAATGTCTCAAGAAAAAACTGCTTGCATTTTCATTAAAATTAATGTATTATGTTTTATTGTTTTTGCCACCATAGTTCTTATGAAAGAAACAGGCAATATAGTATAGGTAGCTGTTGAAGTGACAAATCTGCCAAACCAAAAAGTAGTGTCAAGGGTGATTTAGTCTTGCAGAGTTGTACCAAGGAACATTTACTTGAACAGTAACACAACATGAACATATTTGGCTTTTCTTTAGATGTTTCTGGACAATAGACATTGTCATAGGAAGAGATCAATACACGAGAAAGCAGTTCAGTTCTGATCAGTGCAGCCCTGTGCAATTTAAACATTAAACATTCTGGACATACATGACATGGACATAACCTCCAGTGAAGATTAGTTTATAGTATTTTAAGTGAACATTTCAAACGAAACAGTAATGGCAAAATGTCACAACTAGTTATACCACTGTTTTTTACCATACGGCATTCATGTTTATCAATGTTACACCTTTTTCTTACCTACCTAGAAACATAGAATTTGATGACAGACAAGAGCCATTTGGCCCATGCAGTTTGCCCAAAATGCGCTTTGAAAATAATCTTTCTGGCCAGGGTGCATGGTCTACAAATGCTACTGTATCTGGGATGTACTAAAAAAAAATTACCAATTTATGTAATCAGAAGTTTAAATGAAATAATATAATTAGTGCCTAAATGGATGTAATATCACGGGTATATCGGCTCTTTTCAGATTATACATTCATTAAGCACATCCCTATTCTTCTCAGTCTTTTAGGTTAAGTGGGATAAGTCACCTTACAGGCTATTCTAATTACAAATTAATAATTGCAGCTCTTTTGCTTTCATCAACCCTCTAGATATGTTTTTTGTAGATAAGTTTTTTTTGAATTCTCATTTTAATCACATATTGACAGGAGGGCTATAAATATTAGGAGTTTACAAAATGGCTGTCCTTATCCCATGTAGTTGCAACTGAACAATAGTATTAGTAAATAATGTTTATTTTGATCCTTTTAATTATATTGAACCTAAAAAACATGGTATGTCATGCGAGTAAAACATTAAGATGCATATATATTCAAAATGACATTACATGCAGGTTTTGTAAGAGCTAGTAAGCATAAGCTTATGTCGACAATAAACACTTAGACAAAAAAGGAGACAAGTTAAAAATGTCAATATTTTCATACTTTATATGGATTTCCTCCAGTTTTTTTAAAAAATATTTTACATTTTTGACATTGTTGATAGATGGAAAGCTACCTTTTTGTCTACTCCAGTACAAAAAAAAGTTATCAAGTCACTTTCATGTACCAACCCTTTTGAATACTGCTCAAAACATCTCAAAATGTTATCCAACAGACCTTGAAAAGCTAACCTAAGATTATATACTATACAATACTTTTTTCTGCACAAGTGTTCTCGACCTTTTAGTGCAGAAATTCTTGCAAAAAAAAAACCTAAAGGCACCTTAAAAGTCCCCCCTGATCTCATCAGAGGTACACCACATTCACAAGTGGAAGGCTGAAATCCATATTAACTAATGTTTACTATATTAACATAGAAACATAGAATTTGATGGCAAATAAGAGCCATTTGGGCCATCTAGTCTGCCATCTAGTCTGCCCATTTTTCCTGATGTAGAGACTCAGACCTCATTGTTCTTGTCTTAGATTGAGGAAACTTTATGCCTATCCCTCACTGTAAAAGTTCCTTACATTACATCTAAACCTCTGACCCAGTAGTTTTAGGTGATGATCTCTTGTTCTTGTTCAACTCTTTTAAAATAAGCATCCCACCTGCACTTTGTTATTTTGATACAGATATTCTGTATTAAAATTAACACCGCAAGCATGTTGCTTTTTTGTTTTTACAAAACTTTTACAGAACGTTTTCAGACACACAACAAAAACATGCTGTTATTCCCAATAGTGGGTTTCTTTTGATTTTTATTTTTCTAACCTTGTTCCATAAATATTGTTTCTGGCTGTGAAGGTAAATGCAAAAGATATCTTCCAAGAAAATCCTCAAACCTACAGACATCAATACTGGCATTTCATTTTATGGGAAGTAACAGTGGGTTGTGTTCTGCTAAAGTGTCCTGATGGAAAACATAAACAGCAGCATAAACAGCAGCATAAAAAGTAAAATGTCCCATGGTAGTTATTAATCATCTGCACTAAGTTCTTTGCTATAGGTTCTTCTAAGAATGGAAATTGAGAAAAAATACTTTGTGTGAACGCACTGTTTTATGTGATGAAAATCATCCTGTAGTAGGGATGTATGAAAAAGCTGGTTTTTAGGGTTCTTAATTTTATATAAAACTAAAAACTGCTAAAGTGTTCAGATCATAAAATGTAATCCCCCTTGGGTGTTGTTCTGATCAAAATATTCGCCCGTTCCTGTGTTCGGTTTGGGCAAACATTCGTGTACATTCTTCGTGTTCATTTTTTTCTTAATTTTTTGCCATTTTTTGTAGAAGTGGTTAATACGGGGGTTAACGCTGTAGGCACTACCCAGCAGCTTTGGCACCAGGATTTTAAATGTCCGTACGAGCAACTCTATTGGTCACCGGCAGGGGCCTCCTCTGCCAACAGCCAATGAAGTGCGCCTGTACTTAATTGGTTGATGGAAGATGGGCCCCCTGCGATGGGCACCTGTACTTCATTGGTAATGGCAGAAGAGCCCCCGCTCCTGTTAACCCCTGCAATGCTGTGTAGATAATGGGAGCGGAAATCCGTAGGTTCTCCGTCAGGAGTTAAATATCTTTAAGTCTTGGAGCGGAGAGACAGGACAAGACTCACTTGCATGGCCGTTTAACTCCTGACGGCACAACTTGGCCTGGGGTCTCCCCGCTCCAAGAGTTAAAGGTCTGTACAAGCGACTCTATTGGTCGTTCGTACGGACCTTTAACTCTTAAAGCAGGAAGAACAGTGCTCTCCCAGCAAAGTTGCGGCATCAGGATTTTAAAAGTATGTACAAGCGACTCTATTGGTTGCTAGCAGGGGGCTCGTCTGGCGACCAGTAGAGTCGTTTGCATGGCTCTAGCTCCCAAGCTATGCAGTGGATATGTAGATGTCAAGACTCATAATGCATGGTACTATTGTACAGCTGTGTAGTTGGTTAATACATATGAAGAACGTGACTAGTGTCTACTTTATGACATGGTGTCAATGCATGTAATGTGATCTCAGGGCCTCTTTATATGGTAATAAAATGAGTTATGAAAGATTGTACAGCTAGTCACTAATGAAAGTAAAAAGTGAGGACCTGGTGTAGGCCATGATGGCTACTAAGGTAAAAACAGACCTTATGTGGGTGGGTGAGGTCCAGTCTGATAAAACAATAATTTGAATTAAATGTAAAATGAGTCTGACCTTTGTGTCTTCAAGACATGAGAGAATCCTTCGCCTATGCAGATTTCAAGATGTTAACGAGGTAATTCTCTTAAGTGTTGTTACACTCTCAAGGGATCTTGGCGGTAGCTGGCGTCAGCAAGATGTTTCCTTCTTCAAGGCTTTCAGGGTCTCAAGGCTCTCTTGAACCAATGTGATTTTTAGTGAACCTTTCCCGTGGACAGGCTATTTTGTCAGAAAGCCCTATCTGTAAGCAATTTGGTGTTGTCACAAAATAGAGGTTATTACATGAAACGATTTTCATTTAGCGAGTATATGTACTGATAAATTTACAAAAATAGAAAGCTTGTTGTAGGCCTTTTTCTTATCACTTCCGTTTTTGGAGGTCATCTTTGGTATGTATGAATTCTACAACTTTTTACCTACACATACTCAACAGTGGTTTTCTATGTAATCGCTGGTATTAGCTGTTTAATATCTCTTTTTGTATCGGAGCCACTCATACATGTGCATCTTGAGTGGTCACCAGGCTGCGCCTCTCTTTGTCTTCATCTTTTTGGATGAAATTCTTACACTAAGCATTATCAAATATTCTAAAAACACTCATGTTATGCGTAATGTTATAGGTAAAGGTATCAAGTTCTTCATCAAGTAAAAACAAATGATTTTTATGATTCCAAAATGTATCCTATATTGATTAAGGTTTTATGCGGATGAAACACATACAATTTTTTTTTGTTACAGTTAGCTTATCCTCATAAATCTTAGTTTAGTGCTAGGACATTGAATATTTTCTCCATATAAAAGAAACAGTCCTGGTAAGAAAGAAAACATTATTCGGATTAGCATTTGCACACTTTCACTTTTCCTGTTCTCTAACATTTTAATTGTACTGAAATTAATTCCATAAAGGAATTCATATAAAACTTATGAGGCATAAGATGTTACTTTGACATTTGCCAAGTAATTAATCCTTTGAATGAAAATCTATTTTACATGTTCATTCCACAAGACATGTAATGATAGCTGACTATTTTACTGTCTAAAACTGCTTTGGTATTGTCTAAAGCACATATATTCAACCAAGGTTTATGCTTTCACCTCAAATGTCAGCCAATAATCATCAGTAAATTACCTAATTTGTTTCTAATCTTCTGAGTAAAAGCAAGCAGAATTATCCATTATATGCTGAAAGTGATACCAATGTTGGTGCATCCTTTAAGATCTTTGTTATTTAAAATGCTATATACACTACATGGACAAAAGTATTGGGAGACCTGCCCTTTACATCAATAGGTACTTTGATGACATTTCTTTTTAAATACATAGACATTAATATGTAGTTGGTCCTCTCTTCAAGGAAGGCTTTCCACAAGAGTTTGTAGTGTTTCTGTGGGAATCTCTGCCCATTCATCCAGTAGAGCATTTGGGAGACCAGGCACTGATTTTGGACGAGAAGGCCTGGTTTGCAACCTAGATTCCAGTTCGTCCGAAACGGGTTCGATGAGGTTGAGGTCATGGCTCTGTGCGGGTCAGTCCAGTTATTCCAAAATAATCTTGGTATGCTGAAGGGGACATACTAAAAAAATTTGATCAATGCTATGCTTCCAACTTTGTGGGAACAGGTGGAAGAAGGCCTTTTTCTATCCCAACATTGCTGTGCCCCACTATACATTTATTTTCATCATTTTATCTTCGATACTGCACAATTGGAAGAACCACTGGAATTGACAAGAGTCTTGAGTGCAATACATATATATTTTTCACACACCCATACTGTCATATAACTGGCTACACTATTGTATTTTTTATTTTTTCTTCTTCTCCTCTATAATATGATCGCTCCTAAGTGGAGTTGTAAACATACATATAATATAATTATGCAAGGTGTTTTTCTTTTTTACCTAGTCTCCTTTTTTCCTGTGTCTTCTTTGACTTTAGAATGATTCTGATTATGCTAACAATTACCAAGGGAGAAAGTTACTTAATTAAGACTTGAAGAGGCATGGAAATTATTAGACTGAGTTTGCAAAATGTATGTGAGAAAAAGCATTACTGAGATTATAGGAGAAAAGGAAAATTCTTTCAGACAAAGAAAATGGAGAGGTGTCAGAACTGATAACTGTAGGCTATTCTATAATACTTCACACCCACTGGTATTTATCGGAGCCTTAGCACAACTTCCAATTACAGTGAGAAAACCTGGTCCACAGTAACGAAAAAGATTGTGCTTTCAAAAGGACATCAGATGGAAGTAGCAGGAGTTTTTGTTTTAACCAGTGCTCTTCATAGTGTTTTTTTTTTTATGTATTCATTACTATTTTTTACTGTTTATTTACATGTGCATAATCCACCAATTGATTTTGGAGCTGTGTCTAGCACTTAGATTGACTAATTTATGCACGGTAATAATGCCAATAAGGAAAGAGTAACTGGAGGAGAAAAGAAAATTCAGCTTCTAAAAACTTAAAATAAATCCCTAGGATGACAGAGGCTCATCTTAAAACAACTCTTTCTCTTCTAAAGCATTTTTTCCTCACTATATTCCAAAGTGATCTTGAATTAATTGTGCTGTTTAGCTGAACTTTGCTTCCCCTGGTATCCTAGGAGAAAAGTCCTGACAGATTGGGAATTTCATTTTACCTAATTTATTGGCAGCCAGATTTAACACTGTGTGTGCTGACCAGTAGGACATTGATATACTATTGGGGAAAAAAATACCATAAACCATTAGGTAACCAAGCAACCAAAAACTGAATCAGTATGAATTCAAATATATAGTTATATGAACATTCGCAGGGGAATGTGCCCTTATATAGCACAAATTAATTTATAATCCTATTGATGTCAACTTTGAGGGATCAGAGAGAGCGATAAAAAAACAACTATAAGCACAGACATGTTGTACTGTGAACAGGTATGCTTTATTGAAACTACACTAGTATAGTAGCACTTCTACACCCATTATGGTTGCAGGATACAGCTGCTCATATAGGATCCAGTGTTTTATTCACACTGCATACAAGGGTATTATAACTAATTAAGCCTTTAATCAGGGTTTGACTGAGGAAGAAATGCATCCCTGGCACTTTAAAGGCAGCAGCCACTAAATGACATAGATGCGGCTGTCGGCTGGATATGTGTGACCACATGCTATGTTCTTACACTTGCAGAATGTGTGGATGTGTGTGTATGCAGACCATGGAGCACTAGATCTGCTGCAAAGAGTGCGAGCAAAGGTAAATAACTTGTACCATCTGGCACTAGTATAAGCCTGCCTTTTAGATGCGAAACAAGCTGCAATGTACTCAAGAAACAGAAAACTGTTTACTGTTAATGATACTTGCTGCTTTATTGTTCACTACAAAGGTCAATGACAAAAGTCATAAAACCTGGCATAATAATGCATGATATCATAGTCCATATTTAATGGCACAGTGATACAATTTATTCTATTTTAATCACCTTGATCTCAATATGTTTCATCTGCCATAATGCTTACTGAGCATCGTATCCATCATTAATAACGACTTATGTGATGAACTAACAATATTCTCCTTAAAATGTTTACATTATAGTTACCACACATGGAAAATTGAATTCAAAGTAGTTACCCATATGCTGTTAATGTTGTCTTCCCATTTTGTGAATTGGTTTCAACTCAAAATTCTGGTATTTATAACTATTACATACAATAAATCGTTTTGTTAATTTTTATTAACTTATCTCTATACTAAAGTAAAAATAAGCCATTAAATTGTGTGTTGACAGGGTCCAGTGCGCAAGTCTTCTTGTCGGAACATCATCTCAAGTTGAGATGCTGTGAGACTGTTTAATTGGCTCAAATGTTGATACAATGCAATCTACTGGGATTTGCCACGAGCTACATGCCAATAACATTGTAATCACTATTGTTTGATCAATTTGTACATACATTTTTTTAACATATACTGTACATTAAATATATATAACAGGCAGTGAATCCATGCTAATTGTGTTAGTGCTTTTTATTTAAATTAAGTGTGTTTAAATACTAGAATTATTAAGGTCTCACCATGACGTACCATGTGATATTAAAATAAAAATTAAGGGAACTGGTAAGAGAAGAAATTTGATACCTGCAACATCTCTCAGGATATTTATTAATGTATTCAGTTAATAAAATGTTTGTGCTTTTCAACAGTGTTTATGGATTTAATTACTTCATTTAAGCTAGATTTTTGTTACATTTACATAGGTATTAAACATAATTTTGTCTGGAAAGTAAGAATTGTTAAACAAGTATTGGTTACTGGCAAAGTGCCAGTGACGCCAGCCTTGTTAAAGTGATTCTTACTTTCGTTTAGTTTCTGTCCATGGTGCTGACATAGGTAAATGACATGCATGGTAGATCCTGCCTTTTTTTCATCTACAGATTACATAATAAATCACATCTTATCACATTTTATTTACAGCAGATTCCGTAACAGTATTACAAAGAGTAAAAATTAACAACATTAAATTTGATAATATACAAAATTGTGTAAAATATGCTATGGCTTACTTAGCTTAGAATCTCTTAAGACATAAAAAAAAGTCAAAATTGCGATCGTAATATCTTTTTTAAAACCCATGATTTCACCACTTCTTTTATTTCCATGTTAGGGAACCAAAGGTTTGGATCAAAACCTCTCAGGCTGAAGAACTTAAGGGCAAAAAATAATAATAAAGAAATAAAATAAAACAGGTATTAGGGATTTGAGTGCAAAGGGCCTTCATGTTCAAGAATAAAGGGAATATTGAATTGTTAACCACTGCCATGTTTCAATATAAGTAAAATTTGATCATAATTGCATTAGTTTTATTACTTCAGATATTTACTTATGAGGTCTAAAAGTATGAAAATCAGACACACGACAGATTCTGAATACCTTTAGCATCTTAAAAATCTTTTTTATCATACAAGGAAAAGGGAAATAAGTACAAAAATACTTGTGATAATACCTACAGCTAAGAACGATTATACTGTACAGTAATTTAAAAGAAGGGACCTCAGCAAAATGCACTTGCATTATCTCATAGTCAAATTATATGTCAAGGATAACTAAGTAAGAGGAATTAATCTCTTTCGCATTATGAAACCACAAATGAGTCGCCAAGTTGGATGAAAGTTTCTCGCTTTTAAGTCCAAAAGAACCTTCTCACGTGGTATTTTCTTCTTTATGTGTAATATATACCAAATATAATGCTATTTTTATTATGCAAGTATGGATATGATAATATAATATGTGCTGTGTATGCACATAATCAGCTCCATACTGTATGCATTAATCTAAACTTAGCTTTAACAGCCTAAGCCTTGCCACAACTCATTTAGGCCTTACAGTCTTATTAAAGTATTATTATCCTGTCCAAAGAAAGGAAGAAATGCAGAAATAAATGAAATGCAACAGAATAGCTGCAAGGAATCCTAACAATTCATTAATAGCTCTAACTCGTAAAAAGGAGATGATAAGTGTATTGTTCTCTTGATGTTTTATTGTATGATATTGCTTTACGGGAACCCTAATCACTTTCTGCTAACCAGCACTCCCACGTGGGATGAGTTTTTGTGGAAACAGGTACACCTTCCCAGAACTGTAATGTTTGTCGTTTTTATGGAATGTTTTAGCTGTCAACGGCTAAAATGGCACCTTTCTGATCTAGGTATGTCAATTGATTTATTCCTTGATCAACCTTGATCAATTTAATTAAACATGACTAATCCAGATGTCTTGAGATGGCAGCTGCCAAAAGAATAAAAAGTAAAGTATCACGTGCTGTCGCTCAAAACCCGCTTGTTTTTTAGTTGCAGATATATAGATTTTTACACATATAAACATCAGTTTTCAATTTTAAATATCTGGTTTTTAGTCATCAGAACTGTTTTATATTTGTAAAGGACATGGTAGCTTATTATTGTAAACCTATCAAATATTTTGTTCTGTATACAAACAGCAAAAAGAACCTCTCATCTGTGTTTGGTCAAGTTTCTTTTCCCATTTTATAAAAACACTTTTCAACATACAGTAGCTCTATTGCCCTAATTATTGTGGTTGCTGGTTACCTACTGCAAAACTCTATTACCCTAATTGCTGTAGCTGTTATTTAACTGCTACACCACTAATTATACAGAATCCTGGCTTTTTTACTTGTTTCAGAAAACATTAGGCCTCTTTTATGTGCCCTTCTTGGATCACATAATAAACTTCCCCATTAGAGAAGTATGCCCAAAATGTGCATGATGTTTGAATTTGACCTGGTTGTATTTACTGTATATATATTATTACTAGTCATTCCTGTTGATATGTGCGGTGCAGATGCTTCATTTCATACATTGGAAATGTATCATTTAGATGCCATGGGAGAATCAATCATTGAATGTAGTGCAACAAAAATACACATATGTTACTATTTTTCTTGATGATATTATGTACCCTTTTTTAACATGGGTAATGAATAATTAATAGCATTAAGAGATTTACTTCAAAGGTTCTACTTCATTGCTTGGCATTGCCTTTGCCCCTGTGGATAAGGGGCCTTGAGGTGTAATCATTTATATATATATATATATATATATATATATATATATATATATATATATTAATGATTACACCTCAAGGCCCCTTATCCACTGGGGCAAATAGAAATAATCTTTTATTAAGGCCACTTATATTTCAAGACATGTTTAATGTCATGAGATATATATATTAAACATGTCTTGAAATATAAGTGGCCTTAATAAAAGATTATTTCTATTTTATTTGTATTTATTTTTGTCTCTAGAATCCAGCTACATGTCCTTTTCCCACTTCACAGAAGAGATGTGTGGAGATGTAATTAATGCAGACTTGTCATGATGTGTTTTGAGCAAGTTGTGACAAATTTGCCTGTAAAACAAGGCTGTTCTCGCTTCCTAAGGAAATCCTCTTTTGTAGTTTTTGTTTTATATTCAAGGCTATTTGAAACAGTCCTCTAGTTGTCATGGTTAAGCTTCATTTTTTCAACGTGGGCCTCATTGTTATCATGAAACTATAGTAGTAGTCTTGTAAAGCTGTTTTTACAAAACCTAAATTCCATACAAGAGCACAGAAGGGATTCAGTCATGCTATAAAAATACTAGGAAAACACAAGTATGGTATAAACAGGCCCTCTACATACAATGGCGGCCTTCATAAAAAGGGGAAGCCCAGGGGGGCAATTGGGTTCTTATCTCCTTTTGCCAATCTTTGCCTGCAATTGTATCTTACTTTGATTGGCAAAATTGATGTTGTATGCTTTAGTGTGTTCTGGATTTATAGTCCATTGTATTAATATAAGTATTTTTTTTTCATAACTAAATAAACAATGTCATTGTGTACTGCTTAACTGATTTTACCTAAGCAAATGAAGTGTGCATTCTGATAAATCTACAGCCCCTTCCTGCTCAAGTCTTAGTATCAACTGGTTGAGAAGGGACTGGAAAAGGTGAGGTCATGGACAACTCTACCACGCTTTTCATATATTCAACAATATTTGTCATACTATGAGCCTGTATTCAGTTCCAACTTCCCATGAATGCTGATAGAATGTGCTAGATTGCTGTACCTATATGTATTTCTCATCTCTACTTACCTCTAAACAGTCTGGTTGTATGTGTTTATGTTTGACTGCGCACATAAGAGTTACATCTCACATTTTATCTCCCATTCTGAATTAAATGGATATTATGTGAATTCAATGTAAGTCATCATTTATTAAATAAGTCCTCGCTGCATGTCACCCAATTACCTGCATGTTCTTAAAATATGTACTTAGCTAGAAAAAAACACTTGTTTTCCCAAGAACTAGTAAACCACAACACACTATGTATTTTCATAATTAAATAAATATAAGCTTTTTTTTTTATTTAGCTAGCTTTTGTACTAATGATATTATTGTATCAGCAGACAATTACATTAATTTATACCTTTGATTTAATAGAAAATTAAAGTATATTAATATAATTATATATTCATCATTAACAGTCCATAAAGTCCATAATGCTTTGCGAGCATCTTTACCTGATCAGGTTTAAATTTCCCTTGAGAATTTAAAACAAGAACATTGTGTGTTGCCATTTGATCTTTTTTCCTGTTTAAAATCTTCTCCATTTATGGAACAGAATATCTATTCATTATTCCTTTTAACTTACTTATATAGAAGAAACTTTTGCAGGAAAATGGCTTAACAGTTCTCAAAATTAGAAATCGTGTCATGGCATCTTGTACTTTTTATTTCCAATTAATGAAAAGATTGTAATGCATGAATTTCCAGATTTCAGGAATGCAAACATCTGGTGCAAAACATCACATTACACAAAATGCTGTCTTTTTTAGAAATGTTGTTATGTGGCTCGTGCAATTATCACTGAAGAAACAACATCAGCAATTATATCACACAAACACACAAAACAAGAAGTTGTCCTCTCCAAATGTACAACACCAAGAATTAGTATTATCAAATAAAATTCAATAAAGGCTACAGCGTGTCTTGAACCTGTCATGATTTAACCTATTAATTCTTGCTTCTACACAAAGGGCTGTTTTAAATGCAATTCATCATTAATCCTCCTGTAGATTGCAATTGGGGGGGGGAAGAGTTAAAACAGTGATGCAACTTATCTCAGTTAATGAATCTGAGACAATATATCTTATTTTTCTTCAATGATCTCATTTCCCATTGCAATCTATGCAAGGGCTGATATTCAATTACTTGTGCTAGATTTATCGTCAGTGTTGATACAGACCAACATCAACAATCCACACACGCTACTCAACCTAAATACCGTATTTTTCGCTCCATAAGACGCAGTTTTTTTCCTCCCAAAGTAGGATGAAAAATCAGCCGCGTCTTATGGAGCGAAGATGCATGCAGGCAGGCAGGCAGGCAGGCAGGCAGGGAGGGAGGGAGGGAGGGGGGGCAACGATATACCGTATTTATCGGCGTATAACACGCACTTTTTTAACTAAAATCCGGAGCTTAAACCCTACCTGCGTGTTATACGCCGATAAATCCGGGGTCGCAACTGAGGCAGGCGGCGGCGGCCGCCAGCAGAGGAGTCCTGGATTTCTGCCAGTCAGGGGGGCCCAAGGGGTGCCGAGCGGTTGCTGAAGACAACCGCTCGGCAACTCTCGGGCCCCTCTGCCTGACAGATATACAGGAATCCTTTGCTGGCGGCAGCCGCCGCCACCGCCGCCTGCCTCAGCGCTTCAACTCCTGTGTTGGAAGCGTTTGTCTCGGGTGCCGGCGCTTTACGCTGGGCGCCGGCATATGACGTCAGACGCCGGCGCTCAGCAGTGAAGCGCCGGCACCCGAGACAAACGCCTCACGCTTCCAACACAGGAGTTTAAGGTAAGTGACCGGGGCGGGGTGGGGGAGATCCTGAGAAGGGGGGGTTAGGGAGTTAGAGGGGAGATCCTGAGAAGGGGGGGTTAGGGAGTTAGAGGGGAGATACTGAGAAGGGGGGTTAGGGAGGGAGGTCTTACTGTGTGTGTCTTACTGTGTTTGTGTGTGTGTGTCTTACTGTGTGTGTGTGTGTCTTACTGTGTGTGTGTGTCTTACTGTGTGTGTGTGTGTGTGTGTGTGTGTTTCACTGTGTCTGTGTGTGTCTTACTGTGTCTGTGTGTGTCTTACTGTGTGTGTCTTACTGTGTTCATAGCTTATTCAGTTATTGTAATAAATATTTTAGCCCATTTTTTAGCTCAAAATATTTTTTCCTTTTTTTTCTCCTCTAAAATCTAGGTGCGTCTTATCAGCAGGTGCGTCTTATAGAGCGAAAAATACGGTAAATCATTCAGTTTTCAGTATATATATTTCCAAAAACACATAACATTGTTGTTGTTGGTCAATTCTATTCAACAAATGTTTATTTTGTATGGCATTTTATGGCATGTATGACAACGTAAGCCCAGGCAATGGGAAAACTTATAGTCCAAACACATAATTTAGTCAGTATCAATAATGCACACAATAAAGTGTTTTTTAATGAATATATATTTACTGTATATAATAAAACATAATATATATATATATATATATATATATGTTTTTGAACCCAGCTTGTTCATTAAAACCTAAAAAGGAAGTGTAATGTCTGTGTAATGTTTCAGCATGTAGTAAGTTAAATAAAATTACATGGATCTTTCTACAACTTAGCATTGTAACCAGATGTTAATATTGATTCCAGCCTTTCAGTGAATTGCACATTATGCTTTGGTACAAAAAACACTATATTTTACTGGACCCAGGCAACCTCATCCCCCATCCTACTACTGTTTTTCTGATAAGCTTTCCTTTACAATACTAGGTACCGTATAAGGTTCATAATAGTTTCTCTACATGGGCTACACCTATTACAGCATTGAGTGTGGGTTTCATAAATAAATAAATAAATGATGCCTCAGAGAAAGAGTATGAATAAAATGAAACACCTTGCAAAGACAGACCTTCTCACTAGCCAATAAAAAAAAGAAAAGCTTTCCTTTACCCCCCCATACAGAATATTCTCCTATTCCTATTGGCTATGCTAATACTTTGTAGTCAGCTAGTGTGCAATTATATATATAACACTACATTTAAATCAGCAGACATCACCTTGATGGCAAGGACATGTTTTTAAGAGGCTACCCTTAGTATACATATATTTTAATCACGTAATAATCCATCTATAACCGCTTCATAGAATGTTTAGAATGTCATAGAATGTTTAGAGCAACTTGATTACCATACACAAGCAATTTCTTTAACTGGATTGAAATTAATGTAAATGTTATATAGATTCTAATAATATATAATTTCTATGGGGGGGGGGTACAATGCTCAATAATAATTATTTTCCAAGCCTTTATGATTAGCAGTTACTTTGTCAAATAACATATGAGTTTGACTGAATATATATTTTTAGTTCTAATTATTGAAAACATATTTAACGTATTCACCCAAAATAGTAATATAATAATTAATGTAGTAAATCAATATCCCCAAATTGCCTAAGTATCAAAACAAGCATTTATATCAAACTCAACATTTTTTTTGTATTATTGTATTATACAATATTTTGAATGAAATGTTAAAATTATATTTTTTGTAAGATATTAATAGGATTCAGATTTTTTTTAAAAATAGCTTGAAAGGTAACAAAACTGAATCGGAGTCTAAGAGTAAATGTCTCCTCATATACTGTGACTACAATTGGAGCGAATGGTGGCTTATTCCATTGGTCATTTTTATGCTAATAAAACAGAAGCCTGTGTTCATGTTAAGAGGTTGTGACAAGCTGTTAAGCCCTTTCCTGAAATTGACAAAACAAATGAGCCCAAAAATAAACACTGTACTGCCATGTAAGTGTAGCAGGCACCTCATTCCTACCAGGTCAATGGGAAAAAAAATACCTACCGCTTACTAAATTTATTAACCAGCAGGTTACAATGGTTCCTAGATTAGTTTTTTAGTTTTAAACATATTGAGAATATAACAGGAAACGTAACTTATGATCAGTATGGGGAAGTCACATTTTTTAATGTATTGTTTATCAGAGAAGCCAACTGTTTTTGCTTCACATAATCAAGAGGTGTTGCACAATACAATACTGTTATGTGTGCTGTTCATACATGGGCATTAGATGCACAGGTTTGCATACTTCCTTGCTTTTACCCCGTGCAGGATTGGACCCCGCCATCATCTGTACACGGCAATGGCCCTCTAGCCTACTGAACGGACTAATGTGTCTTTAATCTGGAATGGATAAAATGGAATGGCTCTGTGGCGTGTTTCACATGAATAAACTCTGGAGACCAAGGGGATGCTGCCAGATTAACCATACACAAACTGACTTGACACTTCCAATAAACATGCTTACTCTAACATACCATATACCTGGCTGAAACCCTATGACTATGACATTTATGCTTTTGTAAGAAATGGTACATTAATCCTCACGGGTATATATATGTTACATATACCGCAGAAATGTTGTATGCCTAGATATAGCTAGAGTCTACCGGTTGATACCATAGAACAGAGCCTTTTTATCCTTAGGAAGAGGGATATGGGGCTTCTACTCTTCCTCACGCTAATGGTCTTTGCATGCCTGGGGGAAACAGGTGCTCTGCAACAAGTAGCTATGTGACTGGTAGCTTATCCATTAGCACATCCGGGAATCCTGACCTTAGGGCCCCTAAGCAGTCGTCTAGTGTGCCTAATGGCCAATCCAACTTTTTTAATAGTGATCTCGACTATAACTCTGGTGGGTTAAGGGTTCTTTAGTATCAAAGAGGCCACCCCCATAATACAAACTGTAAAGCACTTAGCACATTTGCCACACCTACACGCATAAAAATGTTATAACATACATACGATTCTATTTCCCTTTGTGAAATTATTTCAGAAGAACAATAGACCACAGGGTGTGATTATAGCAAAATTATATCTTGCTGTATTTCCACTGCAAAAAATAAATAAATAATTTACAAAGTCAAAAAGGTTACCTAAAAAAGTAAAACCACTCTACAGTAAGAAAAAACCTGAACTGTGCCACAAAGTGCTTCTCTTATAGTATGTGCAGTTTGTCAGGCAATGCTGAGTGCTCTGACAGTGTCTTAGTATCTTCTCCAATTCTCCTTTTACCAGACTGTCATTTGGAATGTCTCCAAAAGATACATTCATCTACATCAAGAATCAACTGTTATTGGTTAATTAAAAATACAGCAAACAAAACACCTTTGAATTACTATCGCCAAACACATACTGCAACAGCATGATCCAGAACAACATTATTAAACCTATTCCAATATTTTTGGCCCCCAAGGCAAAGCCATTTTCAGAAAAGGAGAAACCCAGTGTGGATCTCTGAATACTCCGCTGGTTTCATTATTATTTGCAGTAACAGACAAAATATGGCATGCCCAAGGGATAATATGCAGCTGTCAGTTCCTAAAAATTATGCTCAACAACAAATAATTTATTTCTGGCAATATCTGTGTTGCTACTAATAAATATTGTTAGGCTAGAGACCTTGAAGTACTTAATGGAAACTCCAAGGTCTTGGGGAAAAAAGGCAGTGTAGTGTAGTCACAAAAATGAATAAGGTTTAATCCTTTTAGCAGGGGACTTGAGGGAAAGTAATTCCATATACTGAATATATTATACTCTCATTAAATAATCTCTCTTTTTGATAAATGACCTGACATGCACAGAAACACAACCATATCACTTAGTCCTCCAATGTGTTAAACATGACTCTTATGTCCAAGGTCAATTAGCTTTTAATGAAAGTTGTAGGTAATGAACATATCTAGTTGTAGTCATGCAACTCCTCCTTAGGGATTATCATTTGTTAATGTTCAGTTACTTCTTTGTTTCCACACATAAGAACCCCTAGGAAACCACTACTGCTAAGACTTCCTACCTGTTTTTTCCAGCTGTGGTCACATCTTACGCTAACCCACTGAGCAACTTCTTTATTAGGGATGTGATTCAAAAGGCTGGTGGGATAGGATTTTCTGATAACAATCTAACACAATAGGTCATGTTATACTAAAAGTGAATCTGCCAAGTTTTAACTCAAAGGGATTTTTTTATCTACCAGGGATCCAATGTTATAATGTTAGCTTACCAGGCATTACTTTTTTTTTATAATTCCTATAAACCCTAAAACATTATAACTGCATACTTGCCTTAATAATTATGGCACAGTTTTGTCACATACCCACCAATAACATGATGATTTATTTTAACAATCAAGATCTTTATAATTCAAACATTATCTTTTTTTTAATTTATATTGATACATCTGCTCTGATTTGTCACACTTGCTACAACCAAAGGTTATATCATAATAAATTAACACTATTTGTCAACATTTGTTCCAGTATTATGCTGTTTTTGTTTTCTGATCACACATTATTATTATTTCAAAGCTAAGCAGGTATAGCGCTGAGTGAGGACATGTTGGCCAGCGACCATACGCATACACAATAAATTACAATGAGCTTAAGTAAATTTGCCCAAAGCATGTAGTGGTTCTACAATGCACCAGGATGCTATTGGCATTTTCCTCACAGGTATAAACACTGGAGGTCCCATGTGGAAGCATAGAATCAAGGCACAGAAGGTTCACAAACCCCAGGAGAAGGTCACACGAGAAGTAATTAAAAGGCTTACCTTGTAAAAGTATCATCCTGAGCACATACCATAGACTGTATAATCCACACCATGCACCATATGATAAAATAGACATCAGATTCAGGCTCAAACCGTGCATGCATATAAAAGAGAACTTCACAATGCCCCCTCTGAAGACTTTCTTCTTACTTTCATTCAGCAGGTCCTTTCTTAGATGCTTGAGATGTTTCTTATTCCTCCCAAACATCAACTACAAATTATTTTCTCATCCGATCTTTTCTTAAAATTGCATTTTCTTAGAACAAGTCACATTCTTTATTCCTTTTTCTTTCCCATTTCATGTAGAACACATTTTGTCCATTGGGACCGATCCAGCTCCTTTTAATTATGCTGCTGCAGAGCATACATGTGTATTGTGATTTGTTCCCCCTTTAACACGGTGAAACGGTGAAACTTTGATGATTCTTTGCTTCTGGCATCCCTGGCAGATCTGCTGGACAATTAGTCCTTGGAGTGGTCTCCTGCTCCCATGCTGTGACTTAATGAGAGGACACACTTTTAGCATTGACAGCAGCTTACTTTGAATGGTGCAGAACAGGACACAGGATCATTTCACAACCAGCTCCAAAAGCACTAACAATGCTCTCCCCAGCAGCATATCTGCTGCTCTACACAGAAACAAGCCAGATCATAGCATCACCTTCTTTCCACATTAAACCTCAGACACACCCACACTGACGTCACATGCCACTCACACATCCCTGTCTGAAGATAACCTACCCTGTCAAGGCTCAATAAAACATTTCCCACTTATTTAATTATTCAGATAACCATATGACTGTATTACTTTTTCACACATTCCAGCTACTTAATTCAAAGGGAGAGCACTGCACTTCTGTGCAGCATGTGATAATATCTGTCTTTTAACTCTTTACTAGTCATCAGTATTTCACTGCTCAGACAAAATATTACATTTCTAATTAAATTATAGATTGAGAGTAAAGTATACATGATTTGACATGAACTGCCTTGTGCACTATTATAGGAATGGTTGATTGCCGGTGAATGTGTAACATACTGGAAAGCAAAATTACACCTATAACAGCATTTCACCACTAATTGATTTCTATATTCCTGCTGATCTGGCCACATCTTAAACGGGGATGTACCGGTATTATTATTTTAATGACTAATCAAGTAGTGATGACCACTTTCTGATGCTCCATTTGCAGTGGATTGCAATTCTCATCAGGCACAGTCTTCCCCAGATGAATGTTGTGAGTATTATAGAGAACCTTAAATATTTCAGAAATCCTATATCTTTAGCACAATTTGGATTTTTCTTAATTATCTCTTGGGAATAGTCAAGAAAGCCAAGTATTGTGTAATCTTTTTGGTAGCCCAGTTGCTAGGCAATCCTTTCTTTAATACTAACTTTTTACAAATATATCTCTTAAGACAGTCCTATAAAATATGCAGATGCTTTCAGGTAGTAATAGCAAAATTGATTGTGCACTTGTTTCAAACAAAACAAAACAATAAAAAGTAACATTTTATATTAATTTTACAATGTCTTTTTAGTTCTATGAAGTTAATTTATATTAGTTTAATTAATTGAGATAATAAATATATGTAAACATAAAAAAAAAAATACAATACACACAACGTTTTTTTTAACAAACATTTTAATGGAGAAACCTTCAGTTAGGGTTTTGGTCTTCCTAATTTTTTATATAATACATTTAACATATGATCCTGAGATTATGATCCTGAGATTAAATTGTGCATTATATGATGGATATAGTGCATATGAAAACATATTAAAACTGCCATTTTATCTCACTTCTGCACATAGGATCAACGCATAGCCAAAATGTACGTTTTGAACATATGTTTCTGAAAAAATTGTAATAAAAAAAATACATAAAAGCCCCTTTCACTTGGTACACGTGGTTTTATTTATTTTCAATCAAAATAGACAGTGATGTGTGTATTCTAAATGTTTTAGAACAGGTACATTTATTAACTGTCTTTATAAGGCTGAGGAGAGCTGGCAACATTCAGCCTAAGGGGAAAGCCTGCCCAAGTATTTAAGTAATAAACAGATTTGTGAGACACATTCATTGTGCATTCTTCACTGAAAGGGAATGCGTGGAAAACATGTATAAAGCACACAGAAACAATCTAGTCATTGTGCCATACCTAGGCACTTCCCAGGGTAGCTTATCTGGAGCTGGGGGAGATACTTTGTGAAAGAGTGGGGCTAATCACATGTAAGGTTGAGGCTAACCACATGAAGAGTTAAGGCTACCTGCATGTGGAGACAATGCTTGCCCTTCATAGCTAGTTAGGGAATAGGCAGAACATGAGCAGTAAGTAAGTCTGGCCAAGGCATATAAATGTACCTAAAGTTATTGTTACACTGGACACCCTGGTGGCTATAGTTGGAATTGTAATGGGATTTATATTGCAATTTATCATTTTACATTGGACTTTGCCTAGATGTAAAGTCAAAAGGCATCAAAATACCTAATGCTTTCCTTAATCAGTATTTAAATGATATAGTGTTACATTCATGATGTAATATTTATGAGACATGCACTAAAGGAATTTAATTGTGGTTGGACACTTGTGTGCTCTTTTTTTCTGTGTTTTGAAGTGTTTTTGGCAATGAAACTTATTCAATGCTAATGAGAATACCTGAAATTTTGTACTGTAATGAAAAAACTACCAAGCAATGTTATAAGGCGTTCTGTTCTGCAGTAAAGTGTGTGCTCGTCTTACTCAACTCATGCATAAATAGCTAAATGTATCAGCTAGACAAAGGCCTATTGTTTTGCTTAATGTATCAAGCTGGGAGTGTCAGGTGATTTTATTTATGTTATTTAGTTTTCAGATAGGTGGAAATCAGTTAAAATTATAGCAACAAAGAAAATGTTTTAAAGAATTAGATATGCTGATAAGACAACAAAGCAGAAATTGTCCAAACTATGACCTATTAGCCATCTAAATTTCTTAAAATGAATAGTCTCATGGACTAGGCATGATTTTTAAATTGTCATAAATGCTACTGATGCTCAAGATTAGGAATGAGCAAAATCGCCCTCAAAATGCAGAACACGCACAAATTGCACTTTTCTCCTCCATCAGTTATTCCCATGAAAACACTTACATTTCCTTAGTCTGAATTTCTCACAGGCAGAAAAAAACTTAAAAACTGTACAAACAAGTAGATTTAAGGATAGTTTTCAGCTTTGTAATTTCCCATAGCATTTTCACTCCAGCTTTTAAAGGATACATAAGGGTGTAAATTAATCTACCAAAATTGGTTTCACTCTTCATTAAGAAATAGATGGGGGTGAGTACACAAGAAGAAAGAATAATGAAAAAAAACTTTGATCTTATGGACAGGCCACAAAGAGGCCACCTGACCACACTGCCTTGCCCTCTGGGTACAAAGGTGATCTAGTAAGCCACAAGCAATATGTAGACATTTGTAGAGAGTGCCCCCTGAATTAGTCTCATAAGGACAGACCTATGTCATTCTAACTCACCTAATGCCAAACAAAATTAAAACAAATAAATGATGGACCCAGCACAGTTCAGGATAGGGTGAGCACTTAAAGAGTTTTACATGTCTAGTGGCCTGAAATTACAAATACAGAAGGAAAAATAATGAAAAAAACTTTGATCTAGTAGGCCACAAGCGATATGTAGACATTTGTAGAGTGTCCCCTAAATTAGTCTCATAAGGACAGACCTTTGTCATTCTAATTCACCTAATGGTCTCCAGAATAGCAATGTCTACACACCAAGCCTGTAGCTCATGCAAATCTCTAATTCTATATTCAGTTTATAATTGAGAACATGTCTTCAGGGACTGGAATTAACAGAGTTTTATGTGCTCTTTCAATTCTTGTTTTTTATAACTCTGGCTTGGTTTTCTTGGGTTCCTGCATGTATTAAATTTATTTTCCGGATTCAACATTTCATACAAAAAGTAAGCAGAATTGCTACAACAGAAATTCTCCCTGGCAGTGGTTCTTCTATTCTATACATTCTTGAGATAACCTTTGGCTTTGCAACGGTATGCGTGTATGTGTTCTGTAGGGTGTTCTAGAAAATACAATCATACAAGCAAGCTAATAACTTAGTAATGATTGAAATATTAAACTGTAACCTCTTCTAGTGTGCTTTTATTGCTGTAATGGGAGCATTTGCAAGGGGAACAGAATTTATAAGCCTGCATATACGATTGCTGAATATTTAACGTAGCCCACTGAAGTTTTAAAACACAAAGGGGAATGACCAGCAGGTTCACTGCTGGTGTAGCAAAAACCATTTGAATTAACCTGTTAATTTCAACCCATGACAGTACACTAATATTGCAGGGAATAAATAAGAAAACAAATCATATATTCATTATGTTAACCATGGTAGTTCCACCTTGAACCCACCAATCATTTAATCATTAATATTTAAAGCATTATGCTAGAAAATTAAATGGATGTATCTTTACATGCATTTTCTAGTGGCACCCAGATTTAAGGAAGGTGAATTCATTTCTATTAAAATCTATTTTTCCAATTATGCTATCTGCAAATTATTCATGTATTTGTTCATGCATTTTTTATGAGCTAATACTATTTTAGAAAAGCTGTTAAACTTGTTTGACATGGTCTTATCTTGTCTGTCAAAGGAGAAAAAAATCACTCTAGATAGTAGTAAAACAAAGCATGCGCAAAAAATAATGAGCAAAGGCTTTCCACACTAATGCATGTACACTTGCCACCAAATCACGTTGGTGTTCACTATTTTGATTTTACTTTTAGAAATAAGCTGTTAAACCATTTGGAAACTTTTTAGCAAGTTTTAATTGCAACACGTTATCCAGAAGTGGGATAGTTATGCATCAGTTGCCTGTCATGTCTCTGTGGAGCAAATTCTGTTGCAGTATTAACTCAATTGGTTAATGCTAAATTCGAGGACTCCTTTAAAGTTCTGTTGAAGCTCACCCCCCCGCCATTTATGCATTCTGCATTCTATTTACAATCTAAATGGTTATGTTTCATAAGATGGTAGTTAAACTTTTTTATTTACATTTAATCATTACTTTTGATGCAAACATATACATCTTTGTGATGAGTCATGGTATCAATGTCCCCATCCAAACAGCATATTACTATGTATATAACCATGGGAGAATACAGAGTGTTCGCCACATAGACCATTACACACTTAATTCTTGACATGTGTCCTCAGTAACTTGTGATATTACCTCCTACCTCCTGACCGCTGCATGTTTTCAAGGACTTGACTCACCTTGCACACCCCTTATTGCTTGTTTACAATACTAGGAAGTGATTTTTCTTTAGTGTCTGTTTAACCTCTAATTCCAAAGGATTAATAAAGGATCGCCACCTCTGAAAACACCTTCATGTCCTCCCTTCAATGTGCGGCATAGCCACCAGCCAATCCATTATACAGATATAATATATATTAAAAAGGTAAATAGCGTAATATCCACTGGTGGAGGACTGTATTCCTAGCTGCTGCCAGTATGATCAGCATTAGCTTCCGACCTTTTGTTATGTGTCTGTCTGCCTCCACTCCTAGGACTGCCAACTCTGGCTTGAG